>CABFOQ010035206.1:2795-26714 GCA_900660455.1 Gephyroberyx darwinii
CGAGGCCAGAGGGGGCTGAAACCGTGGAGGAGCCCACTGAGGAGGCCTGAGGGGCCCCTAACGACACCTGCGCTGCAGCAGCCACTGAGGAAGAGGAGGGGACTGATGACGCGGCCACAGCGGAGACGGAGGGAGGGAAGGAGGAGTGCAGGCTTGAGTCACCGTCTACACTGGGGTGCTGTTGAGATGGGAGGGAAGGCAGAAGGAAGGATGTGGTTAGGATAAATGAGATTACACTTCCATTAGAGTGAATGGATAAGCATCTAATGTATCCGCCATCACAGGAAATGCAGCTTTGGAAACGTTGCAAACAGAGATGGAGGCACACACACACACTAAGTGGAGATCAACTCGTGCTTTCTCTGACTGTCTAGTAAAAGAACCCCTGCTCTTTCAATGAACTCAATGCAAAGACAACACACTAATTGTGCCCTGAAGAGATTCTTCCTTAACCTTTCAAGGACCATGTGAAAAGCTCCGGTACAGATGCAGACACACACACACTGCTCACCAGTAAGCTTGAGTTGGATGTACGGACTGAAGAAGGAGCAAGGCTGTTCTGTTGTGATGGGAGAGAGCTGTGGAGGGAAAGGTAGGCTATGAACACTTCAGCTATGCAGCCAAGCACCATCACTAAAATAGGATTCTTCATATTACAACTCCTAATACTCAAGTCCCCCCAGAGACAAAACATATTTGATGCAAATTCATTATTTATGTGTGTAAATTCAGGTGTATCTTACTTGTTGTGCTGCGGTGGGGGTATGGTGCTGGGGGGCAGGTCTTCACTGTGCCCCAAAGCACTAAGCGACGTCTGATTGGATGTAGTCAACAAGGAGGGACCTGAGCCGCTGTCCGTCAAAGTGCCCATGTTAGAGACTGACGCCGGTGTGACCGAATCAGAGGTTGGCTTCACTGATACTGCAGAGCCTGCTGCAGCTGGGGAGAGAAAGAGGAGGTTTCTGGAATGAAGTCTAATCCAGAATGGAGAGATCAGAAAACAAAAGAACATGTCCGTCTAGTTTACCAATGACAAACATCAGACTCACCGTCCATGGATTGCGTTGTCTGTATTGAACTGAAGCCATTCTGGAAAAACAACAACGCAGGTGAGATCACACGTTTCTATGGAAACGGTCCATTTATAAGTAGCCGAAGGGGTATGGGGCTCTTGGCAGAATCACCAAGACCTTGTTTGATATGCAGAGCATTCTAACAATAGGTCAGGTTTGAAACAGTTGGTGCATTTTAACAACCAAAAAAAACCTCAACAAAGCGAGGATGGAAATCGTGAGAATATCTACACTAAGCATACAACTTCTCCATGAATTGAACACAATCTCTTACTGATCTGACCTACAAAACACACTTCAGTCATGGAAAGGAGATGTAGATGACGGGGAGGAGACGGGTAAAAAGGTAGATTTCAAGCCTTGAAACAATTGAAACATGGATTGTACAAGAAGGGGGTTCAACTCGATATGAGGAGGGTGTTCATAATATTTTACACTCAGAATGCACTGCCCTGCGTATGTGCTGTACTACAAGATACACTAAGGGTATTAAGTCACATGATTGGCTAGTTCATGACAGTATTAGGATGTCTGACCTTGACTGATATGATACATTAACTTATGTAATTTCCACATCCTTACTTTATTATCTTCATATTCACTCACACACACACACATTCACACCTGGGAGCTGCCAAGCCAAGTCTATTGCTGGCCACTGTAGTTCCACAGGAGCAGTTAGGGGTTAAGCACGTCATTCGAAGACACATGGGCGGCAGTTATTGAGGGCAAGGACAGTGTTACTCATCCACTTTACCCTGCCCAGATTTCCCAGCTGAGCCATAGGTTTGAAACTCCAACCTTTCAGTCACGAGCCCACTTCTCTAACCTCTATTCTACCGCCATGCCATACTGAGTGTTTTTCAGTTCAAGTAAAGAGGAGGGAGACCGTGCCTCACCTTGGGCTGCATATCCTTCTGAGGGGAGGAGGAGACTGAAGGAGGATAGCGCCGTGTCTGAGATGCTCTCTGATCATACAGGTCCATTTGGCTGGGGTTTGGAAGAGCTGGAGCCGACTCACTGGAAATTGAACAGCACAGACAGGTTAGAGAGAACAGGGTTATTTTTTCACTGTGACTTATTCTTTAGGTTTTTTGAGTTCTTGGAAAGCCGTTTGCTTCCAACTTGAACAATGCTATGCCAATAAAGTTAAGATTATTATTAATTTTAAAGACTGCGATATGCACTGGTATCCAAAGCTTTCATCATGCCCCAATACTACTACTTGTTTAAAGAATGAAAAACAACAAATATGGCAAACTTCTCTTGAACTGAGAAGTGGTTCTGATAAAGTTGCTCCTCTGCCAAACTACTCATATCATATTTGCCCAATTGTGGGGACACTTTTACAGTGTCTGTAGTTGAGAGATGTACCAACCTGCTGGAGCTAGTGTAGAGGCTGTTCTGAACTTGGTTGGCCGGTGTGGTGGTAGTGGAGTCATATTCTTGCAGCACTGGTTCTGACCCAAACTGCAGTGCTCCAAACTGAAGATTAAGGCCAGAAATGTCTGCCGAGCCAGGCATCTCCACTGCCATTGCCGGAATCTGGGGGAACATTGAGCAGGCTGTTAGACAATAATGACAGCAAGGGGTGGATTCATTTACAAGTCTATGTGGGGATGTAAGTTACATCAGCACATTATAATGGACTTCCTTGGCCTAGGACCGGGTCACGACTAGACATCAAGCCAAAGGACCATAGTTATGCGCAGGTGTTTACTTTTGAACTACAAACCGCACAACAAATATTCCCAAGGCTCATGAACTCACTTTCCCCCCCTGCTTTTCCATGTGTAGCTACAGCAGCTTGGTATTTTTAAGAATAAATGTTCATCTTAGCTCAAGACTACAGTTTATGCCAGCACATATTCCTTATGACTGCCTTCCTCCCACAGCGCCTGTGCCATGTTTCCTACGCATTCTCCATTACAAACGTCCAGACTCTTTCCAGACCTTAACTGCTCAGATAGTCTTAAATAGGATTTATGCTGATAGTGGCTGGACAATAATTGTGCAGCCCTTGTTGAAAAATTAAAAAAATGGAATTGTGATATCTTAACTGCATGCTGCAAAAAAAAAATTACGCAATACCAGTTAAAGTGCTTAAACTAATCCCCATCTGTTGGAAAATCTCACTCTGCAGTGTGCATGCACTATGCACATGCAGAGCTGATGCTGACTAATTAGAGGCCTCCTTACCAGGTGTTAACCAATCAGTGTCTAATAGAGTGAGAGGACAGCTGGATAGTGAGAAGAGTGGAGAAGTTACAGTAAACCGGTGATACAGTAAATGAGGATGATTTGGTCTGAAAAAGAATTCAATGCCAGTAGTTTGGATTCAGAAGAGCAGACGTATCCCAAAATCAGGTACAACGCAAAACATGTCACAGTTGTAGCGACAGCACTTCAAACAACACCATAAAGTATTGTATAAAGAGTGCATAAGCCAAGCTTACATTCAACAGCTGATGCCTTGTTTAAAAGCATGTATCCGTTTTGAAATGTGCTATATTACTAATATTGCAGTTGTTAGAGGTACTGCTGTTGAAAATATTTTCAACTATTAAAAGGTTATTTATTAATAGCCTCAATGATTTTAGTTACTTTGAGACTGGCATGTTCACTCCAATTCACTCCTTTTATGGTAGACCACCAATTCTGTGCTTTTAGCATTGCAACACAGAAATAATAGTTCAAAATATTTTCAACAGCAGTACCTCTAACAACTGCAATTAGTCAAGTCAAGTCAAGTTATATGCAAGTTCATTCAAATGTTTATGGTGTTACAATTCAATATTAAATTAAGTCATCACAATTCCCCTCCCATAGCCTGCAGCCCTACAAGAAATACAAAATGTGAAATGACACTGGGCCAACTACATGTGTGTAATGGGACTGATCAACAATACTTTTTCCATACTGCTGCAGATTTTGTGCAAGTCCCAAATACTTCAAGACCTGCTCCAAGGAAGTGGGAACCAGTATTTTAATAATCACCAAAACGCAGTTAAGGTTACCTTGGTGGTAATGGAGGTCCTCTTCTTCTGCTGTTTGAGTTTATGCTGCTGCAGTGGCAGTGGACTGGAGCCCTGGGCATCTGAGGAACCTGGAGAAACCTGCTGACCCAGAGAAGGGACCGTCACCATTTTGGGGAGAGAGGAGGCAGGCGGAGGCACCACGTGGGGTGTTGTCTGTTGGGGCAAGGAGGAAGGAGGCAGGCCTTTGTCCTGCAGGAACACATCCAGCATGGATGAGGTTGAAGTGGTGGCCTGGTAGGGCTGGCGCTTGGTGAAGGGTGTGTGCACTGTAGACTCCGGCTGAGTCTTCATATCTGGACAATGGAAGAAAAAGGAGGAAATTAGAAAAGAAACTTGAACTAGTTCTTTCATCCAAATAAAAAGGTCTATGATCTCTTACACTTAATGTGTAATCAAACTACATCATCTTCATGTGAACCCTCATCTGAAGTAAGAGTCACCAATTTCTACATTTTCACATATGTGACTGAGGACTTTGACTTGTCGATGGAATTTTTTTGGATCATCATGACACAATACAAGTTTGCCACTACCACATGTCATTACCACTGTAAACCAATCATTTACAGCCTCAAAATATACGTTCAACTCATCTGTTGCTGTCACATACTGTCAAGGCCTGGTATCAAAAACTCAGTACATACATTTCAGAGTAGAAAGAAAATCTGCAATAAATTACTATTGGGGGATAAAAAATAAACAAAACAATAAAGGGGATGAAGCGCTTCAACAAGTGGAAGCATAGTGCAATCACTGACTGGGACTTTAACTAGGTAGCCAACTACAGCTCCACTAAATTCTCATAATTCGCAGTGCGGCCACAGCAGGGTCTCATCTCACCATATTGCCCAAGTGCGGTAGCACTAGTGTCCCAGGAAGAAGGTGTTGTGTTGGGAGGTCCTGTCTGGGAATGCTGAGCAGCAAGCTGGGCCAATGCCTGGGCTGTTTTATACTGCTCCAGGAACTGGGAACCAGTGGTGGTCCCTGTGCTACCACCTTTAGGGTCCCCCACATCCCCGAAACCCTTGCTCAGGATGCTGACCTACAATGCCAGAACATAATACATATGACAAAATACTGTTAATAAAACATGTTTCATATTATTCTTAACGTTATTATGCAAAAATAGGCAGAAAACTACGAGGAATACAACAGACCAATAGTGTACAGAGTAAAATGAACCCAGTTCCCTAAAAAGGTATAATATGTCATCAGAAACCCTGGTATTGAACTGGTTTAGTGGGTCTCACCATGCTGTGCTGGGTGTAAGGGGTGCTGGAGGACGTTTGGGACAGTGGCACCCCTTGCTTGGAGTTGCTGAAGACCAGTGACTGGGATAGGGAGGGGGGCTGGGTGGCCTCCATGGGGGGGTTCTCCGTCTCTGAGGAGGAGGATGGAGGAGTCTTCCCCAGGAGCACCGCAAGATCAATCCTACAGCAAGGCAGAAATATATAGAAGCACAGGAAGACATTTAGGAACATGATAAATGTCAGTTGAAGCCGTGATCCCTACTTTGATTGTCAAGTTGGATGTGCCCTTTTTTAATTGTCTAGGTAGCATGAATTCAGTCACACACACACAAACACACACACCTGCATTTAACAGTTATTCAGGGAGCAATATCACCGACAAATGATGCACTCCGAACAAGCAAAATCAGAGCAGCAAAATCACTCATATGTTGTATGTTTTGGATTGCCTGTGCTTTCACTCGTTTTGGTTTCCATGAATCATCAACGACACGGGCTACAACGTGTACAGTAAAGCACCTTTAAAGGTTCTGTCAAAAGCCAACATTCTTGCATGCATGAATTGCGCAAGTTCAATGACTATAAAAGGTTAGCTGTATAAATGTTACTAATGAGGAATTAATGCATCAATCAATGCATAAGGTATTTGTTGAGGGGGAACTGGTTCCTTCCTGGTTCCAGTGGGGTCATTCGATATGTTTTTATAACGTGTTCCCTCTTGAAAATGTTCTTCATTGTTGCCAGTGACCACTTTCCACATCTACGTGAGGCAATTCAGCTGTATCAGCACCAGTCTGGTCCTGAACTACGGTTCACAGTAATTGAACGTATATGTGATTGCAAAAGTCTCCACTTGTAAATTCACCCAAGTTGAACCAAGTGAACATTGTTATTTTTCTTTCAACCAATGATTTTGCTAGGAAGCCTGTGTCAGTCTTGTTAGTGTATCAGACCCACCTCTGTCCTTTAGTGATGGTAACACTCTCTTGAGGCAGAGGCACAGAGGCCACGCTGGAAGCTGTGAATATCTTTGTCTCTGACAGCTACAGAGGAAGAAGAGGTCATTATAGTGGGAAGGAAACAAAAAGAAAAAAACACCAACAAATCTTCCTTTAAAAAACAATCCAGTCTGCATCAGTCTTGACTTTGAAGTGCTCAATTAAGCTTATGTTTAGTTCTGAATCTTCTCAGAGATACTCACATCCTCATTCCAGTCCTCGGTGCCCCACTCCTCTGTAGCAGTCCTCCAGGCACCTGAGCATGAAAGAGATGAAGTTCAATACTATCGAAATGGGCAAACAGAGCTTCAAACAGAATAAGGGATGTGTATAAACAAGAGACAGGCTTACCAGGAGCGGAGTCAAACTTCGGCTGGTAATTTGTTCCCTCTCCTGCAGAGTATTCCAGCCCTGGATATAAATATAAGGATGAGGATATCAGAGATGGGTGTAATGGAACAAGATGGTTACCTTCTAGTCACCTGGGCACACAAACAATGGCTCAAAGAATTAGGAGGAATACAATATGTCTGGAGATCACAAAGGTGCAAACAGTGTGCCAATCGATGAAGAAAGCTTCTACAACCTAACATCAAAAAGAGAGTCTCGTTTAGGATGCAAGTCAACCTTCTTTTCATCTTTACTGAAGGAGCTTCATCGGGGAAGTTTACTGGCGGGTAACATTTGTCAATAAATTAGCTTACGAGCTCCTTCCTCTGGCTCCATGCTTCCTGTGTTGTTCCAGGTGCTGCCGCCTCCATAGTTTTCCTCTGTCTGGGCTGGCTCAGCATAGTCAGCAGGGTTGAATGTTCTAGAAAAGTCGGTGATACAAGAGTTGACTTCATAACTATCAATGGACTAGAGCACCAGACAGACATCAATGCTACCACCTGCATCAGCCAGAGCACAGTGCACACACAGATCTGATTTTGCAACTTCCCCACTAGTGGTCCAAGTTAGGAGAGGATAAGTGGAAGGAGATTCCTAATCTGTTCTTAAAGGTATCGAACCAGTGGAGATCTGGTTTGATGGTTGGTTTTATCCAAGTGCATGTGTACAGTATGACTAAATCCCCAACCCTGGCATTGTCAGTGGCTATTCATTGAACTACAGAGCCACTATAGGAGGAAGTGAGGTTGTAGGCAGGAAGACAGGTAGAGGAAGTGATAGGAGATTGAGGTGATGTGGTCACCGTCAGTGAGAGTGTGTGCAATGGAAGACTTGTAAAACCAGGAAAAGGAAAGCACTCTGTTTTAATGTTCTTATGTACTTGGCATAAATATTTTGAGAAAATTACAGATGAAACAACCATCAACTCTTCTTGCTTTCAGGCTACCGTCAAGAGAGTATGCTGTGCTTCACCAGCAGCCTAGGAAAGTACAACACTTCCTTTCAGCAGCTTTCATTATAGCGTTTAGAAAATAGCTTATTCCTTCTGTGCATAAAAAGCATTTGGGGCTTGTGTGAACAGATTTAAATCATATCCTGTTACTAGATTGATCATTGCCATTTTCTAGCAAGTCATGATAGAGTCTTTCATTATATCCTGTTTCATGGTACTTTAATCCCCCGCAGAAAGCAAGACTGGCACACTGACACACCAGTGGCGGTGCACTCACCTCTCATCTCCTGAAAAATCATATCTGGGCCCCTTATCAATCTGGCTTTAGAGGAAAAATAATAGCAACGATTACAAGCAGCACAACAAGGGAAAGTAGAAGACAAAGCATGTGCTTTTCAGACAACTACTGGTGAAACTAATGAATTTAAGGAAATCACATGCATAGTCACTCTACAGTACTGTTCACGTCCAAAACACACAACATCAGTGAACATTGCACGGTGAGACCAGTGCCACTTCTCTATAAGCGTGTTAGATAGTTGGAAACAAAGGGCAATAGGACTATCATATGCTAGTAAAACCCAACTACTTTCCTTTATCATAGAGCAACTGATTGAGGAGACAAACACTCATGCAGACTCTAAACTCTAAAAGCCACACAATCCAGAGCAGCAGCATAAGCAAAAATCCCTGAGATTTACTGACAGGTAGCCCAACCCCCTCCGTTCTTCCAATGGAGTGAAATAATTCCACTTCCAATGCAGCTACACTTACTTCAAGGTACCAATTACTTGCCATATTCATTTAAAAAAAAAAAAAAGCTTTTCAGTGGCCTTGTATATAAGTCATCTTGCATAGGCCTGCATGGACTCCAGGAACTGAGGCTTTCATTCTATACCTTTCAGGCATAATTGTGAAATGTTAAAACAGACTTTTATAAAGGTGGCAGACCCTTCAAGTTGTCAGTGAGTTTTATGAATAACCTTCAAAGGCAGAGCACGCTTGATTCTAGAAAATACCTGGGAACAAGTGGAATTATTTCACCCTCACTGGCAGATTTTCCCCACTATTTTAAAATTGTCAACAATAGAGTAAAGGTTTCTTTGCAGTGCTGCTTTCTCTTTAACGTTAATTAAATTGTGTTAAAATTAGGTTATGGGTTGTTTCTTCTGTGTTTTCCACAAGCCCATTGTGTAGCCAGGCACAGAGAAAACATTTTCGGGTTTTAATGCAATGCAACAGGAGCACTAAAATGAAGCGAAAATGAAGTGTGGCGACAGGTCTGTCTGATGTGTGACTTCAAGGCTCCCAACATTACTATGTTGATCAGATTGGGGGAAATTTACACACTAAAAACAAAAACATACTGTTAAAAAAGTAAGTGTTTGGAAAGCAGTCAGTGCTTCTCAATCCTGGTCCTGGAGTACCACCCAGGTACTGGTGGTTTTCATTCTAGCGATCTAATCAGGGACTGGTTTACACCTGGCACGCCAGGTGAATGCAATTAAATACCTACTAGCATAGAAAACCAGCAGGGCAGTGGAACTCCAAGACCAGGATTGAGATCCACTGGAGACAAATCAGCTATCTGGCCAGCAGCCGGTGCTTGAGGAAAGCAGCGTTCCTTTGTATTCTTGGTTGATATCATGTATCGTTATTCCTGAGAATGATAATCATTAACTGGATACACACGACTTCCTGATAAATAATCTCTTTGATTAATTTACTGCTTGGCATGAGAAGCATGGTAGCCGTTTCAATTGCGCAGTATTCCTTTTTGTTTGCTTAGATGCATGCTAACGTTTTGAGGCCACTGAGTATTTTAAGTGGACGGTACAAGCTAGCATAGCATTATCTCAAAAGCATTAAGCCACTAATTACTGGACACAAAGAGGGCGAACTGCTGCCAATCGTCTTATCACAAGACATTAAATTGATCAAAGAGATTATTTGCCCAAAAGCCTGTGTATTCCTTTAAATACTTTTCTGCAGCGCGGCTACGTGGGGCTCACTAGAAACAAGGCCGGCTCGAAACGTTTACGATGCGAGATGGAAGTCGCTATGTTTAATTGGCACGAAAGCCAAGCTGATAAACTGTCTCTGCTTGCAACCACTGGTTAAGGCAATAACTGATATATTGTTTGGCGTTGGGGAGGGATTAGGTGACATGAAAACTTATTGGCTAGCACTGCTTGCTATTGTAAGGGGGAAGTTCCAGGTCACGCAAACAAGCTGCTTAGTTTGGAACCAGCATGAAACAAAGAATATTACATTATAGGATAGCATTATAGGATATTTTCTGAAGTATTGGTACACACAAGAATAAGCTTACAATTGCGATCACAGAAACTATAACACTCTACAAAGATCCCTTAAAGGAGTATGCTGCTTAGCAACCTTATTGTTATTGTGTGCACCACCGCTTCAGCAAATATCCTATTGCATATTACAAGGAAGCTCCCTTCGTTTCATTTTGGCTATCCCTTTACCTTCTGAGCCTCCTTTTCTATGTTTATTACACCGTTAGCTTGGAACATAATAACATAATCTCCACTTTCTGTTTTAGTCAAGATGAAAATGACATTCAGGCTCATCTTGGGAGGAAGCCACTCAACCTGTGGCCTGACTATAGGAAGCCACAATGTCACACTTTCTCCTTCAGCAAAACCCCACAAGAAGTGTTAAGATCCATTATCACAGCAAAGCAGCACATCACACCTCATTGCTCCTAACGTATCGTCAAAGGGAAGGAATTTCCTAGCATGACATGACTTATGGCCTGCTGTGAAGTGGTCCATTTAAAAATGTGAAATGAATTGAGAATGTCATCACAGCTGAACACAGACCCACTTCCTCCGTCATGACACATACTCGAAAACGACTGCCAGTAATTGATACTACTAATTGATATTAACACACAAATAAACATATGTTACTCACTGCACACACATACAGACACAAACTGATGCCCGATATAGGCAAAACACAAACTGAATAAAACCATACGCCAGGGCCAGAGAGCAGAAATGTTGCGCGTTAACCAATTGGGTTATTATCACCCTGTTGAGTGGATCTATCCAAATTTCACTTTAAATTAATTGTCCAGACATCATGCACACTCTTAAGAGTTGTGTTACATAAATACTGTAGTCGGCCCACACTGTTCGATTCCATTGGCTGACGGCCTGCCTCCTTTGGATTAAGGCTAAACAATAGGCTGGGGTCCTGCTCTCTGGTGACCATGGCAACAGGTTAAAGAGGAACAAAAGGCCCTCTGGCTTTAAGCAACACAGGTGTTCCCTTACCCCATGCCCTGTGCTGAAAACCTGCCTCCCCGCCGTCCAGATACTCCTGGAGAGACGAGAACTCGTTTTAGATTCTTAGAGGGACAATAATTGTCACAAGAAAGAATTGTATAAATTTAAACAAAAGATTCCCCGCCACATTTTGATTAGACACATTTCCGATACAAGAGGTCCACTAATGGGGATGTCACTTACCAATGGTGCCCCTCCCTCTGCCTCTTCCCCTTCGGCCTCGCTCTGTGCCTCTTCCGGCTATTCCAGCCTTGCCACCATCCAAGCCATTCTCCTGACCACGGACTTGAGGAGATGAAGAGAGAGGAGGGAGTCAGACATGAGCACTATCGCACAACTGTATGCAGAGGCCAGAGAATGGTTTGAAAACAATCAACATGTTGCAGTTAAACGCAAAACTGTGATACTAATACTATGTGAGAGCCCAGTGTATCCCCACTTTCAAAATGAAGGTGAATGAGGGATCTCACTGGCTTTCATTTTGCTGTGGCACACACTGTCCCCCCTTCAGGACCACAGTTGGGGCTATGAAGGGTCTACTGGTGTGCTGCCTGACATGTTCTGTGACACTAGACTAGAAGAAAACAATAGCAGTAGCATAATGAACAATATCAAATTCTTCAGAACGACAGCCTCTACTTGTTTGGGAAGAGGGTGGAGCTGGAACAGAAAATGTGATGGTGATGATAACGGAAAGCCAAAACTCATTCTGAAAAAAATGCAGCCACTGCAGAATTAAAATAGAACACTCTAAAACAGTGCATCCTGTGCACGTCGATTCTTGATGCTTTATGAGCCAAAACAGAAACCAATAAATAAAGAGAGTCACTTGCTGAAAGCTGCTGACCAAAGGGAAGACATGGGCCTATTAAAAACAAAAAGCCCTTACACTCTCGTCCCCTGCTGGCCCCACGGCCCCTGCGTGGAGCCCCACCTCGACGACGTGCCACATCCCTCTCTCCTCCTTTCTCCCTGTTCTCCTTTCCGTCCTCTCCAGTCTCTGCCTGGCCAGTCTCCTTCTGGCCTGACACCCCTTTCTTCTTCCCCACCATCTCCCAAGAGTCCTGAGGAAGAAGTAAGACAGTCAGACTGCTTCTCCTACACAAGGCCAAGCTCTACTGGGCCAAATGAGTTTTTCCTTGACCACAAAAAAAGAAAGACTCAAATAAAGGCGGCGTGGGGGGTGGGGGGATTTAAGAAGGGCCAGCTACAATATCTATGTCTACAGCTCTATGTTCTTTGTATGCAACCTTCTGTTTGCACAATATTGCACCTGCCAAAATGTCTCAGAAGAACAAATCACATTTTTTGCCAACAGAGAGGAGACGACACTCCCGCCATGGGGTGATGACCATGGGGACGTTGAAGACTGGTATCCAATTTGCAAAAATGGGGACAAACACATCCAACTTGCTACAATATCTTCGAGATAATCATCCATCTGTGCATGCTCAAGTCAAGGCAATAAAAGAAACTAAGTTGAAACATGTTTAGCTTGGTGGCAAGTTGCTGACTGAAATATTCAACTGGTATGGGATTAAATATACAATTGTCACTATGGGCAAAGTAACGGTGAGTTAAGGGCTTTCAATATCGTAAGCACATGTCAAAAAGCAGGAATGGGAGTATTTTAGTGTCCACCAATTACTGTGTTTAAAAAAGCTCACCAAAATGGCAATGTTAAACTTATTTCCAACATTTCTTCTCATCAAGATGTCTTCCAATTGCCACGAGGCTGTCTGTGTGAGTCGTTGACTTATTCCCATCTGTATTGATTAAACAGTTTCTAAGTATAGCCTAGGTGCAAAAGACTACACTATTACACTAAGTCCAATCCATCATTTCTCTTCCAAAAAGGCAGCTATAATTCAAGGCAATTACATTCTTTTTTCCACCGTATTTAAATGTAGTTTCAATATAGAGTATATGATTTCTTTGCAGGACCAAAATAAATGTTGGAAAAAAATATGGAAAGAAAAACAAAAAAAACAAAAAAAAACACCCAACAACAATACTGTTAATTATCAAATGCCGATTTGATTCCCCCATAGAGTTGTAAAAGTAAATTGCGGCATAGTAATCATAAAACCATGATTTTTCTTCAGATTATAATTGTACCATCAAAATACTGTTGCATCCCTAGTGACATGGCCAGTTGATTGGGCCACTGACCGAGCACAGCACATCGAGCTGGCTTTTCAAAAGGCACCGAAAACCACCGCACTCAATGAACACACTCAATGAACACGAAAACAGCCGGTAGCACAGAGGCTGTATCTTGGCAAAATAACTACCTGACAACCCCTTATCAGGTCTGATTAATGTATTGGCAAGACGGATGAATGGAGCGGCTTACCAAACCTCATGAATTTGGTTTGTTGTTTTCCATGTTACTGGGTATATTTACAAAAAAGCTTCTGCATTTAGTTATGAGGGCTCATCTATGAATACGATAAGTGTAACAAGGGCCAATTTATACTTTGGAATTTTACAGATTTGTTAAAAATTATACATGTCAAATGTATAAAGGGGGTTATCTTTGCCTGCTGGACCAGTGAAAACAAAGAGGACGCAGAATGGGTGTCAAAAGTTGGTAACCCCCAACCCTGACAGTGTTCATGCAATGCTCTATCAATCAGTCTTTACAGGGGCAAAACTCCTACAGTGCTCATTGTTAGTCTCGTCATAGTTATCCAACCCAGTGCAACAGCGTTTACTCCAGGATTTGGCCCTTGCATCACTAAACCCTCACACAAAGCCCATACTCACAGTATCTGGGCTGCCTTCCAGCAGCACATTGATGGCTCTGTTGACATCCCCATTGCAGTCGTGCAACGCGATCATAGACTCATCCTGGTCCTTGCCTGTGATGTCAATCAGCTGGAAAAGGAAGAGTGGGCTGATAAGAGACTTGCCCTGTGAACCCTGGCTGACTGACTTTGGGGTCTGATTAATAAAAAAGGTTATTATGCACAAGCAGAGTTAAAAATATGTTCTTCATGATAAAATCGGTGACTTACGTTAACTTACTCTTCAATTTTCTGTGCAATATCAAAAAGGTAAATCTAATTAATATCAATGTCCAGTTAATATACAAAATAATGTATGGTATGATCACCCCCCCCCTCCCTTTCAAGGAAGGTCAGGGTCAGCTACAGAGCAGTGCCTCTGCAGCTAGTAGGGAATCAGGTGTCTTGCTCAAGGACACTCCAACAAGGCAGATGCTTGCCGAGACAGCGGCTTGAACCCAGGTCATCCGGTTGAAGTATAGTCTCTCTAAACACTACGCCACCCTGCCATCCCTAAATAATGTTTTTAAATCATTCTTTGAAATTATTGCATACTGTAATCTAGGACGAAGTCAACAAACGCATTAAGGTCCTAGTGACCTGTTTACAGAAATAAAAAAACATGACATGTCTTTTTTAGCTCTAGCCTTGGAGAGTATTTTTCAACTGCATATAAGGCAGACTGAGCCCACTAATTCCAAGGTGAACAGACCAGAAGGAGATTTGAAGACAGATTCTGTGTGTTTACATTACAAAAATTCTCCTTTTGGCATTTCTTTTCAGCCAGATGGAAAATGCCTATGTTTTCCAGTGTAAATAGGAACTTTTAGGCTTGGGTGTGCACAGACAATTAAGTGCATCTGAGAAAAAGTAGACTTAATATAAAAACGAAGGCAGTGCCACTGGCTTTGTTTGCTTCTGAGAACTCACCTGAAGCAAATGCTCCCCCAATGGTGGCAATATGCAGTCAGAAGGATTGAGATGCCACAATAAATTTGAGGATGCCACAAAAATGTTATAATACTAGTTCAATAGCTAAAAGACAAAGTACTCCTGCTTTACCAATTTCTCAATCCAGACACATAGGGAAGCTGTGTGTTGGTAATTGAAACCGTTAGGATTTGTATATTCTCACCTGTTTGACCTTCTCTTCAAAGTCAGCATCGTTGTGGTCTGAAATCATCTGCGCGAGTCGGATCTGCTCTGCGGTGGCCTGTCATAAGACAAGTTGAACATCCAACATTGAGTTAAAAACAAACAAGCAGTAATCATGCTTTCTTGTGGAAATAGCAATGACAGACTTGCTTTTAACCATTTATAGATCTCTAGTTACAACTGATGCTGACAATATCAACTCACGTAATTCAACAACTACAATTTGTTAAATGTGTGACCGTGGCCTAGTTTAAGGAACATGCATTGTAATAGCATAATAAAAAAAATCAGTGCAAATCAGAGTCTCCTCAAGGATTGGCATCTCTGTGCATCTACCCCTGTGACAGGTGGTTAAAGTTAGGGTACCTGAGGCCTCTGCTTGTGCTGTGTCTGGCTCTGTGTCTGGCCCTGTGTCTGCTCCCAGCTGCCCCGAGCTCGGTTTCCACCCATGGACGTCATCATTTACAGTATATACAAATAACAGTATTTACAAAGGAATAACACCTGAGGGGGAAATGATTGATGAGGTTACAGATGACTATGACTTACATTATGTCAAATGCATGCCTGATACACTTGACATGCCAGTTCCCCCCCATACATGCAGTTTATGGCCTAGTGTGAAAAAAACAACTACCATCAAAAAGACATCAGCGGCATCACAGCCAAAGATTAACTGTAAACAGTGGCAAATTGTGTTTTACTGCACCTTTTCCAACGTGTTGTCTAAAAGACAAAGCTAAACGCGGGGTCTCACCCGGGAAGTGAGTAACGTTAGTGAGTGGGACGGTAGGATTGGGTGCTACAAGCCAGATTTACTGATTGATAATTTAGCTACCTTTAGCCTTTCGCAGCATCAGGACATCGTTTGTACATCAAATCGACTTCATCGCCATAAAATATGATGTCAAACGACACTGTATGATCGTCAAGGCAGTTAAAGACCATTTTGCATTTAATCAGATAACTTAAAATGACGGAGGCAGGACATAAACATAGCGTATGCTTAGTTAGAGCAGCTAGTTATCTGCTTGATAACAAAAATGGTAACCTAGCTAACATTGGCGCTTGGTTAATCTTGCAAACGTTACGTAAAGCCCCATTAAGACTGGCCCAATATCAACCAGCCGAGGCCTGTCGAATATAACCAAGACCACTAGCCAACCACATGGCCATAATGCTAGCTAACTAGCTAACACTTGAGGGTAAAACGTCCAGCCTTTAAGTCTCGGTGGGCTTCCGCTTCTCACAGCCTCGCCTCATGGCGACGGCGAGGCTAATTTGACTAACATTACCACTAGCTAATCAGCTAGGTGCCGACAGCTGGCTAACACGGTGTATGTGGGTAACGATCACAGGATAGCTCGATTCACAGGTAACCAGCCAGTCTAGTTGATTAGCTAACCAGCTACTACCAACCAACACGGCTAATACTGCTTTCATGTTAGGCGAGACAGACCAAAAACGCCCATACCAGTCGGATGCCGCTGGTTGTTAGCTAACGAGTGTTAGCTATGCTAACATAATGTACTAACGTCGTTTCCCGTAGCTAGGTAACGTTAGCCGCGTTAGCGGAGTAGCAGCTTTGCAAACTGCACCACCACTCTGCAACATCCGCCTCCACTGTGACCCTGATTAAATCAGATGGCTGGGCTCTCGAAATACAAGACAGCGAGGCGCAAGGCAGGCCTGTAGGCCCCTAAAATGAAAATAAATAACAGGCGATACTGACCAGAAACCCGGTTCAATGTTAGAGATTCTGCAATACAACCGACCAAGTGGTCTCGTTGTCGACCTCCTAGTCGGATTTAGGACTGGATATAGTCCCTGAACCTCAAGTTGATACAACTATGTTGAGAAAATATAACGAACCGACTCGCTCACACAATAAGCGAGAGACTCTGACTTTACCTGTTTCTTTTCCACTCTGACACCACGGATAGCTGCGTCACGTGGTTGACAGAGCGCTTCAAGGAAACTGGACCCACAACATGTGATCACACACTTATAGCTGTAATATGAACGTTTTCAATGGCATAGTTGCACGACACAGATGATAGACTTTTGGCAAACAGAAGCGTATGACAGAAGAGTGCTTCCTCTTTGGTAAAAAAACAAAAACAAAAACAAAACAACAACAATATATTTACAGTCTTGAGGTCAAAGCCATGCGCTTGATTTTTTGATAAATATTTATTTGACACATCGATTCTAGTATGCACTTAAATTGAAGCACACTGGACCAGAGCCATGCATTCTTTATGGACATGACAAAATAGTGCTTGACTGCGTACAGTAAAGAGCGCAGCTTGACCCATTATGCTGGTCATACGGTGCAGACGAAAATCATTTATGTCCTATTTTTCTGGTCTGCTGCGTTGTGCTTAAACACAAATAAAGCTATATGTTATAACATTATTGAGTAGTTTACCTAGCTACATTCTGCGCCTTCTAAACATGTCCAGTTTGTTTTTAGTAGGCCCTCTTACACAGTTATTACGGTAATTTGGAGTGTCGCAAAACAGGCAGCGTTGTCGCCCTTAACCTTACTTCGCTGCTACAACCAGCTGGTTTAACTGCGCATTTCATCTTGTTATTGAAAATGAAGAAGAGTCGAATCAGTGCAGAATTTCTTCTATCAATGTCATCGCGAGGTTACAAATTAATTTACAACCTTTAGCAGCAAATTAGCCAATAGGTTAGCGTCATCCCTTCTTTTAAAATTAAGTTAGTCAGTTGATGCTAGCTATTGACACTGGTAGCTAACCCAACGTTAGTCTACATCACCTACTAACGTTAGCTGGGGACAAACCTAAGCATAAACTAAAGCACTTAATAGAGAGACAATGGCTGAGTCATCTGGGGTTAATGTTGTTCTGGTCATGGCATATGGGAGCTTGGTAAGTATATATTTTTGTAGTTAGGTGTTAATCACTCATATGTTTGAACTTAAAATGCTTTCTCCAGAGGGAAGTTTAAGTTGATGCCCCTGTCCGTCACGTTTTGTGTGCAGGTGTTTGTGTTGCTGTTCATCTTCGTCAAGAGGCAGATTATGCGTTTCGCAATGAGGTCCCGCCGAGGACCCCACGCTCCTATTGGGCATAATGCACCCAAGGTGATGCACTTTCACACCTTTTTTCATGAAACAGTCTCCATCTCCCGTGTAATTACATCTATTAAACTTGGTCACAGAAAGCGCGAGAGTTCATGTCTGTGCTGTTGATGGTCTACAGGGTTTGAAGGAGGAGATTGACTCACGACTGTCCAAGGTTCAGGACATCCGTTTCGAACCTCGTCTCCTATCAGAAGAAGACGACAGGTTAAAACATGGATCACAGATTAGTGAGTCGCTATCTAAGATCCTTCTGTGGTCATCTGAATCTCTTTGAAGTTAACGTTGTCTGACTTTCTGTAATATGACATATTGTGCGTTTGTAATCCAAAGGTTGCTACAACTACCTGTACAGAATGAAGGCTCTGGATGCCATTCGTGACTCAGGTGAGATATATCTTGAGGCCTCAACTCCTGGACTCTGCAGTTGTGTATGTTATTCTTTTCGTCATTACAGCAGTACGTAATGAAATCCATTGCTCCAGGGTGCCTGCAGGTCCTGCAAAAGTCTTATATCCTCTTCTTTGTTTTTGGAATGATCCAATTAACTCCTTGGGGATCATTAAAGTTTCATCTAATCTAATCTTCACTTCTTCTCCCTGCCTGTTTTTAACCTCAGGGATTCCTCTGCAGGAGATAAGCCGGAGTCCCAGTGCGTTTACTGGACGCAACTTCAGGAACTGGCTGTTGGAGCTGCGTAACTCCCACTCTCTGATCAAGAGCAGCCGCAGTGCCCTCATTGACAGCCTGCTGGAGGGCTACGACAGCGCTCGCCATGGGACTGGGGTGGGTAAAAAGTGTGGGTGTGACGGTGACGGCTTATGAAAAGAAAAGATTATAATTGGAAATAACAGCTCTGTCATTGGTGGTGTTCATTTGTTGATGACTTGAGTTTCACGCTTTGTTTCAGGTATTTGGGGAAGCTGAGTTTCTTGAATACCAGCAGGCTCTTAATGAACTAGCTGATGTGTAAGTGCTATTATACTACAGTATGATCTGGACTTGAACGTTACACCAGCCAAATGCTGGTCAGTTTTAGTTGTGGATGGTCAATAGTAACCACGGCCTTCATAGTAATCGCCCTTCTCTCTCACCTCTCCTCTCCTCTCCTCTTAGGGTGAAGGCGTACTCCAGCACCACCAGCCTGGACCAGCACCACCAGTCTGCAGCCAAGGACCTGACAGGCTCTCCTGTCCGCAACACCCCCTCCACCATCCAGGTCACCTACCTGCCCTCCACTGGCCAGCGCAGCAAGAGGCCCAAACACTTTCTGGAGCTCAAGAGCTTCAAGGACAACTATAACACACTGGAGAGCACCCTGTGAGAGACTGCCATAAGGACTGACTGTCACAAACCACAATGCAGCGAGGAGACTGCAAACATGGCTGAGACGATGACAAAACATGTTGTGTATATGTGAACAAGGGTTGCACAATCAGTTGGGAAACAAAGAATTGAAAGAGGATGCAACTTTCTTTTTAAGAGGAAAAGGTTCCAGAGAGCCTCTTGAACAAGGTGTTCTTCTGTTGTGCCACCTACCTACCTACCTACCTACCTACCTACCAGAATGTGTAACAAAAGTCATGTTCAATTTTAGAGGAATTCATATTGCAGTCACATTTTGTTTTTCTCTCAGTACTATGCAGGCCTAATGTGCACATGGTTTACACCACAGCTTTTATTCTTATTTTGGACCTGATGAGCTTCTTCTGAAGACAAAGATGTGATTGTAGCTCCTCCTGGCCAGTCTGTTTTTCATTTATCATTGCTGTTTTTTCTAAAGCTAACCAATTAGATGGCAGCAGTCTCATTCAGTTTTCTTACTCAACTCAAATGTGCAAATGTAAACGTACCTTTTAATCCATCCATTTCATTTAATAATTTATATAGAGTATACTAACTTATTTCATTGATATCAAGGGATATGGCTGTGTGTGAAGTTATATCACTTTTTGAGATAAAATCAAAAAACCTTATACTTTGTTATCAGTGTGGTTAATATCTCCACTAGGTGGCAGTAGTTGGTAAGCCTTTACAAATAGAACAAATGAGGACAACAAACCAGTTTATTTAACACGTTTAAATAAAATTCATTTGGACAAAGACAACAACAAAAACAACAAACTGCACTTCAGTGACCCATCTACAACACTTCACAATAAATAGTCACTCATGAAACTATGAAAGTGTTCAACATGTTCTCATTATTAGATGTGCAATCTTTTAACAAAAAGGATTCTTGATGCTTGTGTTTAGGCAGCACATGGCAGGTTAGATAAGAATCTAAACTATAAACCTAATAAAGCATCAACTAGCCGCCGTCATACATCTATAACTTCTATTTTCCAGCAGAACTAAAATAGAGGTGGTCAAAATTCCAATATACAAAATACACCACCACTCTTAACTCTCATGTAATCCAACCTAATTTAATGTCAGTGAAATATCTTAAACATAAAACATGTTTACAACGTTGACATAGCCTACTGCATGCGTGCCGCTGGCAATGAGGCTGAGGAATTTGACCTTTGAACCCCGATGCTCAGGATTCTGGTTGAGTAGGCTGTGGGCCGAAGTAATTGCTGAACCACTCGACACAATGTGTGTATAAGACAGAGACATTTACAATGATAACAGAGCAGTGTTGAATATCTTGCTTGTTTATCACAAAAGGAACAGAAAATGCAGACGACACTATTTTGACTGGAGCCAAAATGGTGACACTGACATTTCTATCTCCTCACCTACTTTTTGCCTTGTCGTTTTTAAAGGGATTTATTTCTGATTCTGCACAGGAAGGGAGTGGAGGAGGCAAAACGTGCAATACAGGGAACTTTTGATGTATGTATGGTGTGGATTTGCTTCTATGTATATCATGAAAGTAAAGTAAAATTCTTGGCAGTGTACTGCATGTTTCCTTGTTTCCACTGGAACCCAGTTGCTCTAACTTTTCCTTGTTGCGAGGGAGATGAAGGTATGCAGAAGCTGCCTCAGAAGCAGCTATGCCTCATAAGAGCCACTAACAGAAGACCAGTGTGCTTTGTCACCGTGAGGTCTATTAAGCCAGCCTTTTCAAATCACAACAAACCCAAGTTTTATATACTGTTAGGAGATTAAATATATATTTGCACAGTATTTTACTTGTATCACAGAAAGGTTTGAACAGATTTGGTCTTTGGTGTATTCTCACTTGTCCCTCCTTCTGCTCTCTGTTCAGGACTTGATCTCAATGACTTTGATGAAAGGAAGGGACTTGTTGGTATGTGTTGATGGTGTGAGTGGTTTGCTGTGTGGAGGAAATGAAAATAGAAAAATTGAGGTTATGAGGTTTACTTGGGTATATGGTTCTAGCATGACACGTATACATACACAAGTCTGAGATGAGAATAGTATCTTACAGGCATTTGAATAGAAATGTGAGGAGAAATGGAAATCAAGATGTGTACTGTCACCTGTAAATGACCTGAGGCTTGTTCTCAGTGGATGTCAATGGTGGAGGGTCCTGCCCTCCCAGGAAGTACTCCATGTGGTCATGCATTTCTCTGTTCTGCAGACAGGAAGAGGTTACAGTGTCACAATTTGTGTCCTTTACTGGGGCACTGTAGTGGTAGGTGATGAAACTCTGCTCTGGTTATGAAACAGGGTTTGGTTGAAATTTCTCAAAAAGTAAAAAAAAACAAAAAAAAAACAGCACCTGTTGTGTTGTATTATCTGAGACAAACAGAAATAAAATGTAGCTCGGAGAGTACTGGTGAAAGTTTAGTTATAACAGCTAGGATAGCAAAACCCATGATTTCCATTAGGAATGTGTCTGGATACAGATATATTTGTCATAGATGGAATAATGTGTGGGGCTGAGAGGCCCAGAGTCACCTCCCTATGCACAACGGGCCCCTCATTCCTAGCTACAGCCCTGGTCCGCTAGGCGTCTTCTCACAGCAGTTTGATGCGTGAGGGTTTTGCATCTGTGACAACATGTCAGCTATTATTGTAAGAGGAAAAGTTTCTAATGAGGTGAAATATTGTCAACTTGATATTTTTTGAAAATAGATTAAAAAAAAGCTCCAGTTCAAGTCCAGTGGGAGATACAGACACACACACACACACACACACACACTAAACTGCAGTGATATGAGGTCTAAACTCTGACCTCAGCCTCCAGGAAAGCCACCCTCTCCTCTAGATCCCTGATGACTCGGTCCCTCTCTTGGAGGATCGTCCGGGAGTTTTGCAGCTGTATTCAGACAAAACACACACACACACACACACACACACACACACACACCACATACACAGAAATGTACACACACACGCATTACAGTGAAACACACAGTAAAAAACAAACACTTGCCCAACAGGTGCAGCATCACTTATTCATGACAATTGAGTTTTGAGTGTCACCGCACGTTTCCGCTTGGCTCCACTCCCTCAAAGCAATTAAGCTTCATGTGTCCACCTCAAAATCGAATTTCCACATTACTGGCTTCCTTTGTGTTGGGCATTGGAAAGTTTATTTGCATTGTGTGTGTGCGTGTGTGTGTGTGTGCGCGTGCATGCATGTGCGCGTGCGTGCGTGCGTGTGTGTGTCTCTACCTTTGTAGACAACCTGCTTGTGTTCATGCATGTGTTCGTACCTGTTCAATCATGTGGCGGACCTTCCTCTGCTGACTTTTTAACATGTCGTCAAGGTGATGAATCTTCTCCTTCAGGAGGGCCAGCTCCTTCTCCAGCTCTTTACTCCTGCCAACACACACACACACACACACACACGTTGAGCTATTGCCTCAAATTATTTGGCTTGTCAAAAACAAAAACGAAACTAAGCTAATCACAATCTGAGTTTTATTTGGGCCAATAATTGAACTTTGGGTCTCCTCCTCTCACCTCTGCTCCTTCTCCCGCCCTTCCTCCATCTCTGCTTTAAGCTGCAGCAGCTCTGCCTCTCCTGCGGCCACCTTGTCTTTGAGAATGGCACTCTCGATCTCCATGTTTCCCAGGAGCCTCTGCAGCTCCTCCACCTGCTGACCTCTCTCGTCCGTCCGCCCCTCTGCCTTCTGCAGCCGCTCAGTGTGCTCGTCCAGACGGCGACGGTACTCGCTGCTCTCCGCCTGCGTGGGGAGCCACAGAGTAAGGAATGCTCTGGGGTCTCCTTAGACATTAGGTAGTGATAGATGCTCTCTAGGTGATGATTAGTGACAGTTTTTTTCTCTCATCAGCTTTTACTGCATGGCACTGCGGTAATATTTGCTTGGGTTATGAAGTCCAAAAGCATTGAATTATGTTGTCTTGTTGTAAATCATGATATAAGTTGTTTTGCCGTTGACAAGTAATTCAAATCAAATGACTAACTGAGGATGACTCAGGGTTCAAATTAAATAGTTCTATACTTAGGCCAGTTGCATCAATCTAACTTGTCACTCTATGCCATTAACACAATAGTGAGAGTGCTGTAGTAGCTCACTAGTGTAGAATGTGAGAGGTCAATCTCTTAGACAATACAGTTCTGTCATCTTGCCACTGGCACAAACGACTTCACATGTCCGTAGACGACCTGACATAGACGAATGCGGAGCAAAGACCTCGACAGTGGAGGACCGCAGAGTGAGGGATGAAATCCAGACATAATATGGACAGATAATAGTCTGAGGTTCTCAAGGATGGAAGGGAACAGGAGGGTGACGAAAGAGTGAATCATCACCGGAGACAGGAAATCTCTTAGTAATGTTGCCCGTCTCATAAGACAGACCTGCAGTCTGTTCCTCTCTTCTTGGTGTCTCTTCTCCAACTCCTTCAGCTGCGCATGCAGGCGCTTTGTCGCCTCTCTGAGCCTGAGACTCTCCTGATT
>CABFOQ010035206.1:26831-51333 GCA_900660455.1 Gephyroberyx darwinii
GAGGGAAAGGCAGAACTAACACAAACAGAAAGAGAGGCTGCTGCGAGGCCATTTGCTAATGTATTTAATGTATTTGAAAGACCAGCCTGAGGTAACAGAAGCATTTAAGTAGTTAGGTAGGTAGACATCAGTTCAATTGTCTTCTGGATGGAGTCAGTAAATGCTTTTCCCTATTCGTCAAACAGTGGACATTGCATTCTTATATAATTTGACACCACTTATAATGGAGGCCGGTGTAACTTGACACTAATTACCTACATACCACACATACACACTGAGTATGGACAGCCACAATACACACAGTATGATAGATGTGTCCGTGTTCCTGCACTACCTCCTAGATAGATAATGGATGTCTGGTGTTATGTTGCAGATATTATGATGTGCTGGTCTCAAACAAAGTATGGGAAATATGTTGCTCTATGTGCGTGCGTGCATTTATGCAGCATGTCTGCGTGTGTCAGCATGTAAGTGAAAGTGTATGCTGTGTGAGATGAGTTTTGTTTTCAGCATCTGAGGATCTGGCACCATTTTACTGAACAACAGACAGTTGACTGGCATGAGTAGACATTTTTTCCATTATGAATGTTATGTGATGTTATTTGGTGAAAACTAGTTTCAACTGAAATTGGCTTTGTAGACATGTGATCCAAGCACTCATATGAAGAATAATCAAACTATTTTCATAAAAAAACACATTAGACTGCTGATTTGTGAGTGGTAGCTTACATGAGCCTCTGAGTCACTTCGAACAATGTTGCCATTGGTGACATTTGCTTGGTTGCTAGGCACGGTGACTCTGTAGCCGTTGGCTGGATACTGAAGAAGAGAGTGGCGGCTGGTTAGTGAAGTTAGTGCTATTTTACTCTTGGTACTCTTAAAATATTGACCAGAATAAGCTCAGCATGATATTGCTGACTTTCGGATAGAGGGTGTGTACCTTGTTATTGTTCTGCCTGGCTGCCATCTGCTCTCTCAGAGTCTTCAGACAGTACCTCACCTACAGACAAAACATACCTTACATTATAAATGTGTGACTCAGTCAGTCTGAAGGGTCACAAAACCCTTCTCCTCCACACAAACACACAAACACACACAGATCATTTTGATCCAGTTCATTCCCACGGATGTCCTAATCTACTTCAGCAGGGAGCGTTGAGTCACGCTCTAATTTCTGTTGCAGGAAATGTTACTCAGCTATGAAAGTCACTGACCTCCTGTATCTGTGACACCTCGTCCGTCAGCATCTTGAAACTCTCCTGACGGTTCACCTCTTTCTGCTGACGTGCCTCGAGGTAAACCTGGACAACACAACCAACCAACAATTATTCATTTTTTATATTGTTATATTGTTTATACCGTATTTTTTCTTATATTGTAATATCTCCTAGTTTAGTCCCCTTTTACTTTTCTATCTCTAGCACAGTGTTCAGAATATGCCACCACGCATTTCACTGCATTTTTATACTTTTATACTGTTATAATTGTGTATGTGACAAATAAACCTTTGAATCCTTGAATCTTGAAACACACACCTTGATGACTTCTACCTTTTCCTCTGTGGGTGTGATGAGATCCTCACTGGGCTGCTGTGGCAGTGCTATTGCTATACTGCTTTCCTACATTAAATAAAATGAAGAAAAATACAGGCTGATGAGATGAATATCGTATTGAACACAGTTTAGTAATAAAAAACATACTTTATAGTAGAAAACATGCAACTCTATGAACAAGTGAAGAGTAAATGATTCATTTGTTTACAACGCTTTCTTTCATTCAATATTCTGTATTCTCTTTGACTATCTACCTTACTGCTGTGCTGTTCTGAGGTCTGTGCTGACTGATCTTGGTCTTGCAGAGTGAGTCTGGGCCGCCAGCATCCGTCCTGAAATGAAAGACGAGAGGAATGAGAGGGCTGAATGATCTGTGGGGATTAGGAGGAAAAACAAGAAAAGGCTGAACGACTAACGAGTGGAGTGGGTGTGGTGGAGACACACACGAGTGAAAATCACAAGGGAGAAGAGGAACATCAGAGTGGAGCAAAGTGAAACTGCCTCAAAATAAAGTTCTTCCGTCTGTGCCACATGGTTAGACTGTAAATGTTTTGAAACTTAACGGTCTCTATGAGTAACACACGCTGAGAGGAGGTTTCCATCGTGTCCCTGAGAAAAGTCTGGTGGTTATGACCAATCAGCAAGCTTAGTGACTGGAAAAGTGAAACCAGTCCAGTCCAGTAAGGCCAGAAATACCAACACATCCGATGAGTCACTCTCAGCAGGACAATCTTGTCCCCATAGCAACATAGACATATAATATGGGAACTTCCAGTTGTGTGTGCTTAGACCGCATTCATTTTAAACTCTAAACCTCATTTTCCATAAAAATCAATCCGAATTACGATGAGTCAAACAAACAAATAAATAAATAAATGGGGCAGTAAAGATAAAAATCTTGTATAATTTGACTTGGATGGCAGTGTGACTTGACACTACCTACATACCCCACACACAGGTCACTGGGTACGGATAGCCACAATACAGACATTATGAC
Source organism: Gephyroberyx darwinii (assembly GCA_900660455.1). Lineage (NCBI taxonomy): Eukaryota > Metazoa > Chordata > Actinopteri > Trachichthyiformes > Trachichthyidae > Gephyroberyx > Gephyroberyx darwinii. The sequence continues at coordinate 29,382 of CABFOQ010035206.1, forward strand.
GCGTCCCTGTTGCAGCACTACCTACTTCCTAGGTAGATAATGGATGTCTGGGGTTCTGTTGCAGATGTTATGATGTGTTGTGTCTCAAATAAAGTATGTGAAATATCTTTTAATGTCGTTCCCGGTCTGGTCCTGGTTGTCAGTGGTCCAGTAGTAGATGATAGAACTGAGGAACTAATGTATAATTTCATAGACAGGATAATAAGTCAATAAAAAGATGACTTCCCTTAAACTCAACTGATGATCTGGATGTTCAAAATATGTTTTCACATTTCATATAAAAGTATTTGACCTTAAACAAATGTCGTCTTACCTTGAATATAACAAATGTTTTCTTTGGCAACAGCCATTAAAGCACCTGAGGTTTGGCTCTAGACAAATTGTGTTCTTTTCATTGTGCAAAGAAAAGAAGTTATCATGGCCTTCCATGAATGCAATCCACCTCAGAGGAGGATAAAGGAACTCGGTGCAGGCAGGTTAGTGATGTTATGTAACATTGTTGTCATTGCAACTCCATCTTGTTAACTTATCCCAAGCCTGCATTACACTTAATCCCTGTCTCTATCTGATGTTGTTGTTGTTGTGTGTGTGTGTGTATGTATGTGTGTGTCTGTACATGCTTATATGCAGTATACCATACCTTGTGTTTGTAGTGTGTTTTCTTTAAAAGGGTAGTTTCAAGGAGAGTCTCATGCAGGGCTTCACCCTGTGTGGGGACAGAATTGATATCATCACTCAGTAGATGAAAAGACTCTTTCAGCTTTTTAGATGGTTTAGTTGGTGCTATATGTGCTACCATTGGTCGCCTTGATTAAACTTATACTTGGCGTCATTGTTATATAATGAACCAGATAGCTGCCAACATTTACCAAAAGCCATATGGCACGTGATTTCAGAGCCAAAAGCAACAGGAGACGCAAACACCAAATGTTCAGAGCAGGTTTGGATTATAAATACTGATCTTCATCAACTTCATTGTCGCGACAGTCTATCCATACCAGAGACAGAAATCCTCACAGGACCGCCCATGAGATTATTGTGCCACAGCACAATGATAACAAAACCAAACATACTCAGACAGTGGATGAATTCAAAACCTTTCAAACTTTTACGTGTTCAAGGTTTCTTCAAGGACTCTTTTCCCATTTTATTGGACTTGATACTTGATAGAACAGCGCAAATAAAAAGTTTAGTGTGACTTAAACCTCATATCTTATTTTTTATGACTATAGTGTAGGCAAATACTGGGTACAATTTAGAGCTACTAATCTAAATTGGTACCTCACTAGAACTTCACTCATAAAAATGTGTTTTCCATGGCAGGCTTTTTATTTTACCCAGAGTATTTTTACAAGTTTCTCAAGCAGGTGCGACTCCTTCATGGCACATAAAATGCAGTGGGAAAGTTTGTTTTTCCCACGTTTTAAATCACGGGATGGAACTTCTTGAGTCTTGGCAACCTTACCTGGTTGATAGATTCATACCCTTGTCCTAAGCCAGTAACTTCATCTCTAGTTATAACAATACATTATAATAGTTAACCAGACAACATTTGTCTATTGTCATTTGTCTTTCTCTATTTCAGTGTTTAAGTCAATGAAGAAACACCTCCTCATACAGTACAAGAACACTACTCACACACAATGTACAAACTGTACGCCTAAAAAAAGAAACAAACACACCCAGAAATGCTTTCCGTGAGAACCAGTGGTTACAGCCTGTTTTCAACTATAAGTGATATATAAAGCATCATAACAGCAGATATGTTTTTCAAAAATTGGACCCAGAATTGCACATTTGTCGGCTATGCTTAATAGCATCTTATAAATAAAAAAAAACACTTGATTGCTGGGAGCACCAATCAACAACAAAGTCAACCACTCCCTCTCTTGCCTGGGATCGACCTAAACTACATCCTGCTTCCAAGTAACACCATGTCAGGGCAGACTCCCCGGCTTGTCTGCACAGGCGCACTCCTTCATTGTCTCCGCAGTTCAAGACAGAGGGGAAGGAGCTGTACTGAATGTGGTCCAGGACATTGTGGGTGTGTGCATATGGATTAGTGTGTGTGTGTGTGTGCGCGAGCGTGTGTGTGTGCATGTCTGTCTTCGTGAGGAAATGATGAAAAAGTACACTTACCTATGAATCAGTATATATTCACATAGCTATGGTTTTAAAGACATGTGTGAACGAGACATATGTATGGTGTGTGTATATATGGGCTTAAGTCAGCAGTTTTCAGTTGTGCAAGTCAAGCACAGGCTAAACGGTTTTGTTTGAATGACAGTTCTGTAACAGCAAGACCTAAAAACCATCAGCAGCACGGTTGCAACAGGCAGCCCACGGTATCTCTCTGTGATCTGAGGACGCGACAGCCTGAGGGCTTCTCTCGTCCATGGAGCTCATAGAGCGAGAGACACGCCCTGGGAGGTGCATACACAGAAGAGAGACACAATGTTCTCTGGCTTTACCACACGGCGCCACATACACTTACATTTATATTTTAGGCATTTGGCTGATGCTTCTATCCAAAGTGACTTATAATGAACAGTTGATTGAGCTTAAATGCCTTGATTGCCCACATTGCAGCGACCAAGGAGTGCAAAGGTCTTAACCATAGCACCCTAACAATAGTCCCATGACATGATCATGCAAGATGATTCATAAACACTCCCAGGAAAGTGGCTAACTATGCATCATTACAGCACAAATTGCCGATATTTGTGCTTGTGTTCCAAGATAGAGTTACACAGTAAATCACTGGATGTGGGTTTGATCATGTCTGTCCAACAAGGGAATAAGTATAATTATGTTTTTATTACCAAAGATGAAAACCCTGTAGTTCATGTAGCGGCTAGAAAGAGAGGAGAGGAATACTTCAAATGAAATTCAGAAAGACATGAGCACATTTGGAATGTAAGCAAGGTGTGCTGCCAACTCCTCTCCAACAACATTTTGCTCCAATTTCCCATATAATTGAAGCCTGGCCCAATAATTCAATGTGTTTTTACAGAGCGTTAAACATCTGGCTCCAGTGATGAGGAAGAGAGGTAGAGACCCCTGAGGGCTGCTCCGCTAGGCCTGCCCGTACAGCTCAGGGAACTGGATTTCACTTCCATTTCGATGGTGTGTACAATCTTGGAGGACTGACCCCAAATTCACTTTCAACAGAGAGAAGACAAGGACTGCAAGGTGAAGTGGTGCCACCGAAGCTTTGATATCTGCTGTACATCTGCCAACTTCTACATTCTATGAATTTAATGAGAATTATTTAGTAACTATAACAACAATTAAAGTTTTTAAGTGTTGTTCATTTCAGTTGATTGACTCTTCCCCCCGAGGGATCTTTCTGATAACATCAAAAGCCAAACCTACATTGTTCCTCATGCCTGGCATAACACAACAGCGAAATGTAGACACTGAATATAATCCATATCTGTGTTGACACCAAGCCAAAACACTGCTATGGAATCAATGTGAATTTTTATGGCAGAACAACATTTCATCACAAATAGTTTATTTTGCCATATTTGATGAGTCATTAATATCTTAACCTTCACATGCTACGAGTGTCCAGTAACCAGCGTGATCTGTGTTTTACAGAAACAACTAGGTATGGGGGTCACAACAATCCAACCTGTGATCTTAGGATCTACTGGTGTTGCCATTTCCATCTAGGTCACAGACTGGATCCCGACCTTCATACATACATGGAGCCTTCGTACATAAAATGAAGGGGTCTCCAGATTGGTATGGTCCCGACTTCATTTGCACGAGACCTATCGGTACTATGCTCTGTTATTGTAAAAGAAAGCCACAGAGACACACGTGTAGTGTTAAAAAAAACATGCCGGTAAATAATCCGCCACTGGAGGTACCTATTCAGCTCTCTTTTCACTGGTCAGCTGCAGTCGCAGTCCCTTGGGGGGGTGTCTGTTTTCTGTCTCACGTGTCACGCTCTCTTTATATGACACAACAGAGCTCCGGGCAGCAGGAAGACGGTGCTATAGCTACTGTCAACATTTCTCACCCTCCATGACACTTGTTTACAAAGTAGCATCACCATTCAAGCAGAGTGGAGTAGAAGAGCAGAGTACCAAAGAATAGAGTGGAGAGGAGTAGCAAGTAGATGTTTCATATCCCTGACAGGCAATTCATGTCACAAAAGGTAAAAATACAAATCAACAACAACATTCACTACACGTGACATCTTCAAGAGAGGTGCGTTCAGCTAGAGCACATCATCCATATGTGACTACCTGCAGTCAATATCAAAACAACCCACCCCAGTTAGAGACCTGCACATTTCTTCATGACTCATGTTTACCGATTAGCAGGTGACATCACCCCTTTCCCCCCCGACATCTGAGCTACCGCGGCGTTCTCGTCCCGGATGTGACCACCCACAATCAATACCAAAACAATCAATCCAAGTTATGGAGCTGTAAACTCCTCCATGACTGCTGCACCCGGCTGACTGATACTGCAGTGAGTAACACAACAGCCAATCCTAGTTATCAAGCTGCAAACTAACTGACTCTGGACACGAGAACTGAGAAGGGAAAGTTAAAACTGCTGGGGAATATTGTGACTACAACATTTCCTACAGTGGGACAAATCAAATGTGTAGCAACTATTAAGGAGCATTTTAACTTGTGTGCCCTACGAGGTTCATAGCAGGTCCCATACAGAGCACCAACAGGGTTCACAACAAAGTGTGACTTCCATCAATCTTTGGAGGGCAGCCAAAACACTGAGTAGTTTTATAACCAAGCAATAGTGTTATAGACTCATTTCCTCCTTAAGGTATAATAAGATTTGCCAGACTACAGAAGCCATATAAATGATAAAGTCATAAAACACTAAGACATGTCTTGATGTCAACAAACCCGGGCAATGGCAAGTCTGAAATGTTAATAATAAACCCTCCTGATTAATACCTACAGCATGTGTCACCGCCACCACAAGAAATTTAATCACTAAACTGACAAATGGGAGGCGTCTCTAAATCACTTTCAAGGTTGCTCTCTATTTGACCAACATAATAACAATGTTTTTGTCCCAGTGCTCTAGCAAACTCAATAAAACGTTATCAGGATGAAGTCACAAAAAGAACTTAGATTGAACAAAATGATGTTTATCTCTAACAAATGAAGCATGTTAATGCAAAAACACGGCGATGCTGTTTCACTACGAAGACACAACCACATACTGAGTCATATCGCTAAACAATTCACTCATGAGACAAAACATCAAACAAAACTACAACCACAAGTACCATCATGCACTGCAGACTCTCCAAACCAAATACTAACCCAATAGCTTAGCTCTCAGAGGATCAACATTTACCTGGGCAGGAGAAGTTGTCTGAGACTCTTCCCGATGATGATCAGGGTGCTGTGATCGAGACTGTCTGTATCTGTCTGTGTCTGTCTGTGCATGTGTGTGTGTGTGTGTGGGTGGGTGTGACTAAGTATGTGAGAAGCCGCGGCTGTTTTGTCTTACCAGCTGCCCAACCCTTTTTACTCCAGGCTATTCTCCAGTCAGTGCTCCTAGTCCAAAGAGGCATACAGTTACTAGCCTCCCCTGCAGGACTGCAAGTCCTTGTACACAAGGAAGAAAAAGACCTCACCGGAACGGACATAGTCATCGATTAGATGACACAAAAAAGGTTTGCGAATGGGGAATACAAACTCATGTATACTCATGATGTATAATCTTTGTCAAGCACTCTCCATCATTCACAGTAAGTAGGTTAATAGGTTCAACCCTGCTATTTTACAGCAGTTTCCAATAGTTTTACAAGAATCTGAGTTTCCCCTCAGTTGTCCCCATTTCACCTTTAATTCTCGAGTGCATCTTACATGGCTTGCACTGTCTACTATATGCAAATAGTAGATATAACTCACTGGAGACAATGATTCACCACTAAATATAACTCTGGAATGGGGAAGGCTTCATTTGTTCCCCTCGTGGCGACAGTGGTTGGTAGAGGCACAGTGAGGAATGTGTGGTGTGAGTTATGTAAGAGCGATTAATGAAGCAGCTTTATATAACAGTCACTGGCGTGGTGAAGTGTGCACTGTAAACACAACTGTGCAAATACAAGTCAAATGTCACTGTGTGCCAAATGTGTGCATATTGTGTGTGTGTGTGTGTGTGTGTGTGTGTGTGCCTCCATGAATGTGATTATTTTTCACTCATATAAATATCCATACATAAAACTTTGGATCGTCTGCATCGTCTTGATGCATTCATTCATTCATTCATTCATTCATTCATTCAAATATATGTATCTAATATTGTATCTACATGTATCTACTATGTTTGTTTCCACAGACTTTAAGCACGTGGAGCAGGCTTCCCATGTGTGCAGGTGTGTACATAATGGCCTGCTTTCTCAGAGGCTTTTTGTATTTCATTATCCTTTTTTGTGTGAATGGTGTATACAGTACATACCATTGAACAGTGTCAATGTCACATACAAGTCAGGCTTAAAGGGACTTTCTCTTAGGTAGCCCCATTTAAGTACATAGTGTGCAAAAAACAAATGTGACAATACAACTAAGCTATTTTAATAATATGCTGGCCTGCACCATTCTTGCTCTGCTCCACACCTTCCCACGCCACATGAGACCACACCCGTCAAATTAAATAGCACTTGGTACGATCAAGGAAAAACTATGAATCCTCTAAATCCCATGAAGAAATATCAAGCCGTGGGGTTTCCGGAACAGGAGGCAAAGGAAGTCAAAGCCAGTGTTTACTGTGAGCTCACACTCACTGTCAGTAAAGAAACAAAACACTCCTACTATATGTGACTAGTCACAGCAAATACCCCTCAGACATCCTCAGGAGGGTGTCTGGGTAGACAGTCATATCCACTGAAAACACAGATCTGTACTAGTTGTTAATTTGTTCTGACAGTCTTAGCGTGGGCATGACCTGGTATTTCTCCCGGCCCTGCCAGAAACCTTTCTAAACAAATGATTTGTTCATTCATGGCACCATCTTTCCACAGTATGTGACGTGACAGGAAGCAACACTAAATAACTGAATGACTTGGTAAATTTAAACAACATCAAGTTCTGATAACAAGTTTTACTCAACTAATTATTTGAAGTTTATCACTTTGTTAAACATTCATCACAGTACAAGTAAATGCAAAAGAATACTATGCAACAATATGAAAAGACCAGCTTCTGCACAATCTGTGTTGAAATTATGAGAGGAAAAAGGAAATGTTGCTGTCTTTGTCTGGTCATCACCATCCAGGATTCAGCCTGATACATGCTACTGAAATGAGACATACTGTCTGGAAACCATTCTTGACTGTTTACCAACACAAGGAGTATCATTCACCTTACAGACACATGCACATGTTTTATACTGTGTTAATCTGTATATACTGTATATCTGGTCTTCAGTCAAAACGTTTGTCTCCTTAAAACAGCCAACATAACAGGTTTTTGGCTGTTTTTCTTGAACTCTCTGCAACTATAACTAGGGATTTATAGTATTCAGACTTACAGTATTCTTCAAAAAACTTGTTTCAAGTGAGGTTTGAAGTATTTCAAGTGACAATATGTTGAAATAAGACAGAACTCCCCACTTGTTTTATGATTTCACTCAATTCAAATAGAGTTTTATTGTGAAATCATTGCACCCCTAAATTACTTCTTAGTGGTTTTCTTTTGCTGTGTAAGCGTTACATTTCACATGATCTGATATGAGCTACACGCTATCTACTTCTTCTAAAGGTGGGTTGAAATTCCAGTGAAAGTTATTGACTTACAGTCATTGCCATGTTTGAGACCGAGTTAATGGTAAACATCAGTGACATTCTCTTATGCAATGTGAGATAACCATGTAGTTATTTATCTAAAGACTGATAACTGGCTCTTTGTGAACTAGTTTGAGTATTTCTAATAGTTTTGATATGCAACAGTTGTCTAATTGTGTGTAAATAGTATCCATTGAATTTCTAGGCAGTTTTTATACTTTTTAATATTTTTTCACTTCTACTTACCCGTTTGTGAGAATCATGTAGCTAGTGCCGAGTAAACCCAGTTCAGTTTACTCGCTTTTTTAAAATGTATTTGTAAAGTTAATAAATATGAGTTCAACCACCTTGTCAAGATATTAGAAATCTACATAAATTCACAGTATACATTATAGTTCTTACCATCACACTGGCATAGACTAAGTAACATGAAATCCTACAATACATTTTAGAATTATACTATAATATAATATATAAAATATACAAATGTCACAACAAAACTAGAAGATACGCAGAGTACGTTCAGGTCACTCTAATCTCGCTGTTGAAGACCACAGACAGTAAGTTCCTATAGGAGTATTACGGTGTTTTTCCACCGGGGAAATCAGAGACTTTAGTTGAAATGCATCACTCACATTAGTTGTGATGTCCTCTTCTCCGATGTTTTCCAACGTCTGCGAAACTCCGCCACTCATCTTCTCGGGGGAAAAGAAGAAGTGAGATGGCGAAGCTTTCTGGGTTGCAGTTCTCTGTGTCTGTCTATCTGTCTGTCTGTCTGTCTGGGTCTAAACATTTACCTCTCATCCTCGAACAAAAAGACACCGTGAGACTCTACCATGGAGCTCGCCGGTCTGTCCGGGTAGTAACTCAGCTATGTTACCGAGCAGAGAGTCTCTGCCGGCTGTTAACCGGAATGCACTGAACATAGATCAGGTAGGAAACATAATAAATGGAAGAATTTTTACAGCTTGCTTTTACCTGATCGTAGTCTGTGTTTTGTTTGTGTTCTTGTTTTAATTATTACTCTGTGCATTTGCCTATTAGTATTTTTGCTTCTGTATTTTGTTCATTTTTTTTAAATTTATTGCTCATGTTTTGTGGCACTTTGTAAAGCTGTTGTGATAAGTGCTCTATAAATAATGTTTATAATAATAATTATAAAATAATACCAAAATATAATAATAAACAATAAATAAATAAGTTTGACAAGGACAATGCACATATTTCTGTAAATGTGACAGAGTTGTCCCTGGCCAATGTCACTAATGGCTACCTAGAATAAGGAAATGTTAATGTGAACATTTTACTATTACATATTACTATTATTATTATCCTGATAGTTTTAGTTTATCGAAGTCCTAGCCTTGGCCTTTAGGCAATAGGTGTAATGATTTCTTAATAAATCAAAGACACAGAGTGGCTGTCTGAACTGTAAGGATCTATTTGGTTGGGAATGACGAATGAATGACCAAAGTACTAAACAAACACATTTGGCTAAAATGAGTTGTCTGACCTCAGAGAAGTTGATGACACCGCCATCCGGCAGACACTTCATATGAGTTTTAAACCAGGGCATTTTGTCCTCTGTAGCCTGCCTGATCTTCTTCCAGATTGATCCCATATGCTGTCTTTCTCTCGGTCTTGATTTCAACAAAGATTGTTTGATCTCTCACCCATTTTCCACTAAAAAGCTATTAGAAATACCACAGCGTCAACTTAGCTGAGATCCACACTGCTTCTGCACTGCTGCTAATGCTCTGCCAGAACAGCAAATAGGATATAGGCTTGTTTGATAACAGTCTTGTCACATGTCAGGTGGCTCTGCCAGGGTTAGAGCTGCACTGTGTTTGGACATATGGCTGAACTCATTTACCTCTGGTGGCATTTAACCGTTTTACAGTAGCACATGGGCTCAGAGAAGATGTCCTGCTTTCATTTTCTGATGAAATGAGAATGTGAGAACATTTGTCATTTATTTATTGATTAATGCAGCAACCCAAGAAGAGCTGAGTTGTGTCGTAAACCTTTAGGTTTTTGGTAGAGAGGGTATAATAGAAATAAAAAGTTCCATATGATTATTAGGGACCTTGACAGGCAGAGCCAACCGTTGTCAGTCTATTAAAACAAAAACATCAATATCCAAGGATTAGTAAACATCAGTGCTACTCCTCCTGGGTCTCAGCCAGAGCAGGACATCAATATGTTGTCAGAATGAATTCAATAACATGGTCAGAAATGAACTTCCATGCGTAGTTATGTAGTGTAGTGTTGTGACAACACGATTTCCGGCAAGCTGTTTTTTGCATGTGGCAGTTTCAGGGAGATGTAGCTACTTTGTATGAAACGAGAGGGTCACCTGAGAAAGGCCAGAACCGAATCCCCAAATCAGGTTCAACCATGAACCCACCTGGCATGTCAGCATACTTTAAGATTTTACCATGAAATTCTTAATGTGTAATTTTATCTTGCGTGTCTTGAAGATTTTGAGAGCTGTTTTTTCTATGATACCAAAATGAAAGTAATCACTTTGTACACATCGCTGAAACACAATGACAGTATCAAGTACAGCACCTTTACTTTTTGTGTATGGCGTCTCAACGACACAAAAGGCAATGGACTGTGAAAAGCCCAACCCAAAGTAAACATGCCCTGGTTGTGCAGATTGATGGTTCTCCATTGTTAACTTGTCAGTCGTGACCTCAGTAGCCACCTTTGTATATAATGCAATGTATGTGATTTATTTCAAACATAGGTTTTCCGTTGTAAGGCTTGAATGTCATGAACTTGTGGCACTTACATGACACAATATTTCATCTACGACCAAAAGTCCTCTGGTCATGGTGATGACATGATGGTTGTCATCTGAATTATTCTACCTGTTGACACATTATGTACATGTTAATACTGTTTTGTGTTCTTGTCTTAATTGATGATCTCTGACTTCCTGTCCTTGAATGAAGTTTAAGAACAGCCTTTATGCTGTACACTGTGTATAAATGGGCTGGTCCAGAAAACAGCCTTGCCATCATAATGCACGGTGATGATCACTCATGTTGACCTCTCAAAAGCCGCCACTTATTTTCTCACGCATCTTACATCTGTTTTCATTCCAAGAATCCTTTGAGTGCACAGCAAATTATATGATGCATTACAATAAGGTATATTACCGTTTGTCATCCAAAGAAAAGCTCTGTGTTTGATTGCATGCACTGAACTAAATATGTGGATGCAATTAAACATACAATCATCTTTTTAGGGTTATGGAAGTTCAAATCAAACTTTTACTTGAAGTGGATTTCACACAGAAGAGCCCAAATTCCCTTTACACTGATACTGAGAACAATAAGGCAAAAAAAAAGAAAAATTGGAAAACAGGAAAAGGAAAAGGCAAGAAGTAAAGCGCTAACCCTGGGTGGATGGGAGAGGAGGCTGGATGAGTCATGATAATGGCCTGATGGCTTCAGTAATTACAGTAAACCAACAAAGGATTACAGACTCGCAGTCTCTAAGGGGGGAACTCCGCCAGAGCTAAAACAACACACCGCTGCATCTCTTCTCAGACAAGTAGCAGGGACAGAGAATATTGATTTTGCAAGAGGATATTAGAGGACATATTGGAATATAATGAAATCTTCATACCACTTATTCTTAATATCAAGTCTTTCTGGAGCAGCTGTGACAAGGGTTGAATGTTGAATTTCTTTCCATATATAGTTACTGAATCTGCAACAATAAACGTCTCCTCACAGCAGCACACCTTCAGGTTTTTTGATGTTCTTCTCTCAGATAGATTTGCAAACTCTTTCTTAAGCCGTAAGGTCTGACTTGTTCCCTTTTGTGACATTTGGCTCTTGTGATGATTTTGATTTCCTTACAGGGACTGAGGCAGGTTTAATAGAGTGAAACGGAGATGAGAGGTGATTTAATTGGTATAGTCAGGGGCAAGCAATGTTCCTATACAGGCTTCAGGCTGCTACTATACCTGGCATCCCTCCCAAAGAGGTGAGGAGAAAAAGGCAGACAGGTATGATGTAATGCCACGCTGTCTTCAGGGACCACACCCAGGGCATATGGTGGTACACGTGGCTACCATATGTAATGGAGTCATTTTCAAAGTGAAACGCTTCATACACCTGATATCACAGTGGTCATTCTATAATTCAATAAGAAAAACAATAATAAAACTAACTAAATTTGGGGGCAGCAGGGTGGCAGTCCGGGTTAAAGCTCCCGTGTTGGCAAGTCAGCAAGGCAAGCTGCTGAAGTGTCCTTGAGCAAGACATTGAAGCCATGCCAGTTCCAGGGCTGTTCTGTAGCTGACCCTGACCTCTGACCTCCCAGGAGAGAGCAGAGAGTAGAAATAGCATTGACTATGTAAAAGTGATTATTACAATACAAGTAAACATAACAAAAGTATATTACACAGTTTTAATAGATTATGGAAGTAAGAAAATACAAAGACAAAAATAAAAAGACAAAAACACGATATACCTCTTTCATCATACACAGAGTCCAAAATTTATTATATATATATTATATAATATCTGTGTCAAAAATTTTGGAAAAGCTTACAAAGCTTTGCACCACATATCAAATGTTAACTTTTGTTAGCAAATGCCCAAAAACAAATTTTTAAAGTGACATATTTCAAAGGTAATAGCATCATCAAAAAGTCAATTAGAGATTATACAACATTCACAAAAGGCAGGTACAACAAGGAGAAATGTAAAACACCGAGTCACCTAGTCTAAGATAACGATTCGTCCAATAGGAGTGTCTATGCAAGCACATGAAATACAATTGAAATCATTACAGCAGCATACGAAGATAACACTAGCAGTGACCAGAACACCAACTCAAAACAGAAGTCATTTTTAAGGCATTTGAGTGAAAACATGCCGATCAATCTAAATAGAAAGAGATACAGCTGACCATATTCAGACACAAGGTCTTTAAAGTGGAACATTTATAGGAAGGATGTTCATCTCTGAGGATACACGGTGCTACGGTATATCTGATTGTCTTGAACAACAGGTATGCACGGCTAGAAGAGTGTAAAAATAGAGGCTCAATTTTAAATGCCGCATCAATTGTCACAGTCAAAGGTAAAAAAAAGAAAAAACATTAGATAACTTTAGAAATATTAGATATACAAAGAAACACAAGGAACTGACAAAACACTGACAAATGCAACTTATCATGCCCAGACACAAACACAAAAAACTGATGCCTTGGAACAAAGCAATAAGACAAAAATATGCAAGCCAGTTTTTTGGTTTAATAGCAGTATAATTCTGCAAGTCATGCCTTAATGGAAAAAAATGGGAAAATATCTTGACACCTTACAGCATTTGAACAGAAACCATGCCACATTCATGTGCTACCACAGTATTTATAACAATATACAGTAAAAAGCTTTCATGAGAGCTTTTATGAGAAGCACGTACAGCAAAACCCTGTATTTCCAAGTGTACTTGTACTGCCTGTCCTCAACAAGAGCCAAGACAGACTGCAATTCTACAATTCACATTTTAAACAGTTAAGACACAAAAGTAGACAGTGAAGCAATCACAGCAGAAGGAGGAAAAATGTAATTATCCTGACAACCTGTCTCTTGGAGCTATATGACACGATAACTGCTGTTCTAAAAAGAAAATCAAGAACAACTGCAAGGCAATTCTGTAGTGCTTGGCAAGTTAGTTCTTCATACAACTTAGTCCTTCAAGCCCTGAGTACCTTTCTGATGATCTTTATTAGAAATCTACTTTTTGCACTGAAAAGCTGTCTATTTAATACCTGTTATGTTTTTCTTTTTATCCCTCCTTTTTCTGCTCATATCCCTCCATCCTCCTCTAGCAATTGGTGGTCTGTAAATGGCTCTCGGTCAGGATGTTGGTGATATTGTTGGTGTCATAGAAACCATCTTCATCCTCAGAGCTGAGGTTGGAGGAGCCGAGAGCTGTACGGTGTGTCTGCTGCACCTTCCGTCTGAGAATACAAATATCATATCATCATTCATCATCACAAATCAATGACTGGCCTGGTACAGGAAGTGTCTACTACCATGCATAGAATTGATCTAAGTGACTATAGGATGCCACCTAGTGGCAAGTAGGGGTGTACTATTGGATATGGTGACTCATGTAGATGTGAATGCATATGAAAGGAAGCATATCTGCATGAGTCATCATATATGTGGAACAAGTTAAATTAAGCAATTTACACTGAACCTCCCCCTGCTACTGCTGCACTCTAACCCCTCTGGTGAAATGCATGTGTCTCTGAAGTGCATACAAAGAAACCAATTCCTAAATATACTGTGTGATATATGGGGATTGAAATCCTGTAGGATGGAAATGAATTCAATATTGTATTTGAACAGTGAGTCAAGTCCTACTTTAGCTCAGTCTCCAGCGCTGTGACTTTAGCTTGGAGAACTTCCTGTAGCTCCTGTTGCTCCTCCAAGTCTCTGAGAACCTTCCGGCGGACGCCCTCCAGGCGCTCCACCTCTCCCTCGCTCTCATCCACCTGTCGCTTCAAGGCTTTCACACGCAGAGACAACTGGCAACAGAGGGATAGGCAGGGGGTTAGGACTGGAGGTTGGAGGGGAATGGAGGAGGTCATGGGAGAAAAGTGTGGGCTGGATGAGGGGGGGGCAGAAGGAGAAGCAGGAGTTTGGAGAAGAAAGGGGGCGGTTACAGGAGAGGGTATGGGCTGGACGAAGAGGAGACTGGATGGGAATAGCGAAGGTGAAAGGGGAAGATTGATAGAAGAGGAGGGGCAGCAGAGGGAGAGGGTAGAAGTGGAAACAGTTTGGGCGGTACACAGGTTTATAGGGGAACAGTCACAAAGGTTGTATATCCATAGGAAAAATGTTAGGGCAGCAGAAAGAGGATAGGGGATACGAGGTCAGGGAGAGATCTGGTGACCAAGTAAGGTTGGGTTAGGGTCGGGGAGGGTAGAGCTAAGATTAGTCTTGTGCAAAAGTAGAAATTTCCTACTGTGTGAAATGAATTTGTGAGTTAGCAGCAGATCTGAGTCAAACAGTGTTTACAAATGAGGGTTCAATTTGATAGAACGAAACATTGAGTGGCAGAAAGCTTACACGATCACAGCAAAGTATTTAAAATATACCTCTCTGTGATTGACAACTTACTTGACACCATCTGTTTGTCCTGAAGCGGTAAACCCCGCCCATCTAATAACCGGGTTACAACCCGTGGGTTTACCTGATCTCTCTGCTCAGCGTGCTGGTTTCTCTCCAGGTCCAGAGTGGCGTTCAGGTCCTTCAGTTTCCTCTCCACCCGTCTCTGAGACGCCTGGATACTGGCCTTCTCTCTGGGTGGGGAAGTTCACAATTCACATTTTAAGAGTGAAATACTTTCACAGAATCCACATCGAAAAAGTAAGCCTCCAAACTCAGTTAAATAGATTAGATCAGATTCGATAGATATTTTCATTGAATTAGTCAATATCAATGTCTTATGACATAGTGTGTGTGTTCAATCAAACCTCTCTTCACTGCGCAGCCTCTCCTCCAACTCCTGTATTTTGTTTTCCAGCAGGGCGATTGCAGCGGAGGGCCGGGTCTGTCCCTCCATGTCTGCCATGCGCGACTTCAACTCCTTCAACTGGGAGGGGAGTCATACGGATCAAACGTCAGTCAAACACTGTATTTGCAAAACGTTGCTTTAACTGTGTATGTATGCATGTGTGCGCAAACATGCAGGCATTACTGTACCTGTCTCTCAAGGGAACTCTTGTCCATTTCCAGGTCATGTCTTGCTGAACGCTCCTGCATCAAGTCCGAACGAAGTTGGTCAATCTGAGACGAGGGAGGAAAGGAGAGAGGGGGAAAAGAAAGAGTGAACATACGGGAGGTAGTGTAAGGAGGCTACACAGCTATTCTGAGGATCTACATGGAGACACTTCCTGTGTGTGTGTGTGTATTCAGATATTTCTATGTGCACGTGTTCTCAGTACCTGATCTCTGCCACGGGTGGTGCGGTCATTCAGAAGCTCCACGCTGCTCCTCTCCTCATCCAGCTCGATCTCCAGTGTCTTAATTTTATCCTGACACACACACACACACACACACACACACACACATACACACACACACACACACATAAGTACCCTCATGTAACCATCAATCTCTCCTACATAAGGACTTCAGTCTGACTGAGAGGTTTTCAGTGATGAGGTCAATTGGCCCGTTGTCAAAGTTACTTGACCTCTCGTATCCATGGCTCCCTCAGATGGCCATTTGACCCTTAACTCCATTTGCTGAGACGTCACCATATCCCTAAATTTACTCCCACCATCTTTACACTCTTCAGTTCATCACCTTTGACCTCCTTCAGCCCATGACCCCTCACCTCCAGGCTCCTGATGTCCCTGGTGCGATCAGAGTGGGTGCTCTTCTCTGCATCCAGTTCGTTCTCCAGGTGTTTGAGACGGCTGCTGAGAAGGTCTCTCTCCAACTGGGCGCTGTCTCTCTCCTCGCCACACACCAGTAGCTCCTTCTTCAGACGAGAAACCTGGAAACACGGAGCAGAGGACGGTTAAGTTTATTCATTTGAAAGAAGAGCAGGAAGTTATATCTCAACAACCTTGAGCTGTCCAAGGAAGGTTTGCTGAGACAAGAAGAGATGGAGAGGGATATAAAGTAGGAGAGACATGAGAGACACTAGTGGCAGGAATCCATCTTTGGCTAAATGGGGCACATATGTTTTCACAGGCAGGGCTCTTGACCACTAAACCATCACCAATACATAGAATGATAATTCAATATCAGTAATTTAATGTATATACTGCAGACACAAAGACTTGAACTCATCAAGACTCATCAATCTCCATTTTCCTGTAAGTTTCTTCTTCTGCAATTTCGAGAACAAATGTGGTATAAAATAATCATTTGCAAATACTTAGAACTTATCTCAAATGTCACCAAATATCCAAAAAATAACCTTTTGAAACAAAGTGAACCAACAGCAAGGCCAGAAGATTCTTGTCTGTGTTGTATATTAACCACAGTTGTGATTATGTTTTCAGTTTTCCACAACACATTTTTTGGACATTTCAAAGAATCAAGAGTTTTTCTAAAACTACACAGAGCGGCTTTAAAGTCCCCCTCCTCTCTTAACCTTCGATTTCTGGGCTCCCTCTTCCTCACCTCTTCCTGCTGTGTCTTGAGGTTGCCCTGGGCCCTCTGCAGCTCAGCCAGCCGGTCCTTGTTGTTGCGCTGAGCGTCCAGCAGGTCCTTCCTCGAGCGTTCCCTGTACTCGTCCAGTTGCGTTTGCAGGGCCGCCACCGACTGACGGGAATCCCCCATCATCATCTCCATCTGAGAGACAGAGTGAGGGACATAGTTTACATTGTTTTTATCTAGCTGTGGTCACAGAGGAACCTCCATCATATCGGCGATGGATGACACTGACTGTCTGATATCCAATATTTAATAAAGGCCAACATCGGCTCAACATATCGGTCTAACCCCAACACACACAGACACCAACCTCCTTGTTAATCTTCTCCAGGGCTCGGTCCAGCAGTCTCTTCTGCTCCTCCAGGTCATGCTTGCCCCTCCGCAGTGCCTCTCTCTCCAGGTCCCTCTCCTCCAGCCGCCGGTTCAGCTCGTCCCTCTCCTTGCTCAGGCGGGCGGCTCCTCTCTTGGCCTCTTCCAGCTGAGACTTCAGGGAGCGGTTCTCATCCTCCAGGACCTCCACGGCCTCGTCGGCCTCTGAGCTCAGGGGCTTGGTGGAGTGCAGCCTTGTCTGGAGATTCAGAAAAATATCCACTGCTTGAATCTTGTTGGGCCATGTGTTTATATAGATATGAAGCAACAATACTGTAAGCGTAAAGTTTACCACTTATACAGTGAGCCCATTAGTATTTGGCCTCACACACCCCTTGCTGAAAATACACACTAATGGAGGTCGCTGTATTTTGTGGGCTTATGTTTTTGAGTTTTTATCTTTGCCTGATTTACCTTGTTTACTTCACATCTCTCAATTAAATGAGGCCTGTTTGGGAAACCAATTCCTCTGTACAGTATGTCTGTATACATGTGTGTGAAGCCATGCACTGTATTTCAGCATGTTGTGTTTTTTTGTGTAGTACCATGCGGGCCAGCCTCTCTCTGAGGCGAGCATTAGCTTCCTGAAGGTCCAGGTTGTTCCCATGGTCCACCACAGTCCTGGGCGAGGACCCAACTAATGACTAGAGAGAAGAGGAAGAGAGAGAGTAAAAAAAAGAGAGAGAGAGAGAGGGAGAGAGTTTGAATTGGGTATTTATGCAATATTAGGACAACCAGCAACTGAAACTGATGACATGAATCCAGCCAGAAACGACAATCACTTATTGATGTTACATATTAAATCAATCGTGCAAGAAGATGGAGGTAAAGGGGAGGCTTAAAGAGAGACCTTTAAGACTTGAGACAATTAAGACACTGTGCTAAAGGGAATGCAATGTATGCAATATTAGAGAGGTGTTCCTAAGATGATGCTTCACCTCCTTGGCTTTCTGAAGCGCCGTCTCCAGCTCAGCCTTGTTCTTCTGCAACTGATCCTTCAACCTGTCAATCTCAGACGTAAGCTCTGCCTCTCTCTCGCTGCTTGCTTTCTTCAGGGCTTGAAGCGCCTCGCTCTTCTTGTCGAACTCTGCCTTTTGTTTGTCCAGATCTGCACGAGCCTGCTTCAGATTGTCATGGCAACGCTGAAGGTCCTTGGGATGTGTAATCAAATGAATGAATGAGGAATAACACGTGTAAAAGGAGAGGAATGTGCTCGAACGCATAACCATGTGTCAGTATGAGTAAGCATGTGTGTGCAAGAGAAAAGAATGGGAAAGAGACAGAACGAGAGAGAGAGAGAGAGAGAGAGAGAGAGAGAGAAAGAGAGAAAGAGAGAAAGAGATGAACTAAGCTTCAACCACGGAAAAACATGACTACTGCACTGACAGAGATGGAGAGAGAAAAGGGGAATTAGGGTATGAATAGTGGATGAATGTGTACGGTTGCTAGTATTACAATACACTGATGTGTGAAACACTCAATACACTCACACACACACCAAAAATAGAGCAGATAAGCCCATGCATTTAGCCCCTGTAGCAATCATAATCTATTTACCCTGCCATGTGACTGACATGAGATTTACCTCTACATAAGAACGGTCGTCGTCAAACCCGGGCATTTGCTTCTTCATGGCCATCAGTGAATCCTGAAGATCCTTCAGCTCTCCCTCAAATTCCTCCTTTTCCAAACGAGATTTCATGAGCCTATGAAAGAAAATAGATTGTAAACAACATGTAGTGGTAACAGTCACACACATCATGCACTTCCATACACACACAAACCACAGATTCAGTAACTGCCACTCTAAAGATACCAACGGCAAAAGACAACCAAAGCACACTTCACACATTGCTCTAAACCATGAAAACAACACAGCATCCAGAATTTGTCTTTTTTCATTGAGAAAGATTTTGCTGCGTGATTGATTATGGCATTGTGTCGTGAACTGACGTGAATCAGACACAAATTACTTTTGTTAAATTCCAAATCAATTCTGTTGATTAGAAATCAGAAAGCGTGAACATGAAGAAAATGATTAGTTATGACAATTTGATCAAGACAAAATCAAATAAGTCAATTTAAGAATCTTGATTCGGTTTATTATCACTGGATCATTGTTAGTACGGTTTATCGCTCTAATGATCAGAACAGACGCCATTAGGGGAAAAATACACCTTGAGCTGAGCCAACTTAGGCTATTCTACTCAAACCAAACACAGTGAGACTGACTTTCTCTCTCACATTTTACTGCTGCAGTGCTTCCCGTTCCTGCCCAATAAGAAGTCAGGTGAAGAAGAAAGAGTGCATGCATTAAAAAGAGGCAAACTGGAGAGAAATTAAAAAGTATTGGTCTGGACTCAAACCAGTTAACACAACAGTTACAATCTATCTTCAGCGTTCATATCCAGTACTACAGAACTGAAGGTTTCAATAAAAAGGTACAGGTTCTTTTGAACACATATTCTCTTGAATGCACCAGTAACAGAAAGCAAATACTTACATACTAATACTTTTAACAACCAGATTGAGTATTGTCTGCTAGATAAGAGGCTACAAAATGTTACAGCTGCCGGGTCAAAACAATAGAGAGTAGCTTTAACAGGTCTGTTTCAAAAGATACCTTCACCGGCCTCGTTGCTGGTCTGCCACTCCGTTAAAAAAACCTGTCATTGCCTTATTAAGATGACAATGGTATGGTTACTGGTGTGACTATATATAATGTCACAGAATGTAATGGAGGATGACATTATGTCTGAAAACAGCCAGAGTATGGGATGGTTGTTGTTCAATTTGAGAACATGGTCATAAATGTGCTGCATGTTGATATTTGGCGAGATGGTGTTCACAGTGTACGTGTACATAGACACCCTATGGCTGCAGATACTAACTCCTGTTTGGTGTTGTGGAGCTCCAGTTCGCTGGCCTCCAGCTGCATCTTCCATTGGTCTCCTTGGTCCCTGTAACCATCCAACTCCTCCTCCAGGGACAGCATGGAAGCATTTACCCTCTGCCTCTCTTCTTCTATCTGCTCTTGGGACTGGTAAACGGCCACACACACACACACACACACACACACACAAACACACACACACACACGGCCATATGGGTATCCAAACAACAGACGTGACTGAAATCAAATGGCAGCGACTGACCAAGGATGCCAGAGGGATGAAAACTGCGTGGGTGGAGTTGCAAGGGGAAGAGGGAGGTTGGGTGTTGCAGAGTTGGTTCCTCCTCCTCTCTATTTTTATGACTTCTATAGAAGACATGATATAAATATCAAACAAGATGGAGGAGGTTATAGCCAGCAAGACTGACAGCCAACCACTTTGATCCACCTCTAGCCAGATGAATCAAGGTGGAGCTGCCAACTTGCCTGCCTGTTTTCTCCTCTCGTTCTGCATGGTACGTTTTCCCGACACTGCTGTCACCATTTCTAAAATGTGCATAATGGTCTATTCCTGTACACAGATGCTTCAGATTTCCACTACATCACATTCTACAGTACTCCAAAAATAGACTTCTGGTAGGAACAGCAACTCTACCATAGAAAACTAAAAAAGTTTCACACTTGTACTGACTTTTATTTCTCTTCCCCTTGTTCTGTGCATTTCTAACTGTGCATATAGGGCTACCCAGTTTACCAGCTTGACTTAATGCAGCTTCTTCTTCTTTTTACAAGTTTGGCAAACATGCATAGCCCCTTATTGACACAGTGCAGGACACACAGAAACTGACTGACCGGTATAACCAGACCATTCTCCCACCATGTCATCTGCAACTGTATGAAGCCGTTCTGATATTTTCTGATCGTTGTGAATTAGCAGACTGTAATGTAATAATAACAAGGGCCAATAATAAGGGCCATCATGGTCACAGCAATGCAGGTAGTGGTGTAGCCTACATGCCTTTATTTAGTTTGTCATTGAAATGGAAGCAGTATCATGAGGATAATCACATGAACAGTGAATAATATGTTTTTGGCTCTGTGTTAGTATCCAGTATACAATACAAGTGCTTCTACTAAACCATCCCTGTGTTTGTATTTAATGTTTTATTCATTTGTTAAATGCTAAAAATGATATGTACTTACTTATAAATATTTCGTACCATTATTTCCCATGTTGAATTTTGATTTCATTTCATCTTTGTCATGTTGATTCCTTCTCTTTTGCAGTGAGACGTTTTAAAAGTCTCTTGGGGATTCTTTGTCTCAGCCGCATAGTTTGTATTCCTTTTATCTCTGTTTCTACTATCCGTTGCAGTCCCACTTTTTACCACATTGCTGAATTACCACTGCACTTTGTCTGCATCCCCAAGAGAAACTGTTTGGAAAAATCTGCTGACTCTTTCCAGTCATTGGAAGTCACAGGGAATGGCCTGGTGACTTGTTGGTTCCCTCTCCAGTGTAACATTAAAGAATGACCTGCCTGCAGTATAATGCAGGATAGATACGTTTAGTCCACCAAACTAAAGCATCCCTCCATCTTACTCTACCTGTGAGACCTGCTCCATGGTTCTTCTCAGGTTTTCCATGTCCTGGCTGTACTGCTCCCTCACAGCCTCCATCTCTCCGTCATGGGACTCCA
>CABFOQ010035237.1:3401-13939 GCA_900660455.1 Gephyroberyx darwinii
AGCAGTAATCTGGAGTTGAGCAGGACGGTCTGCGGTGTGAACGGAGCCTGAGACTCCGATGTAACGAATGGCAGTGAGGGAACTTCTCTCACCTCTTCCTGTTCCTCGTCGCTGTCATCGTCGCTCACTACAGGTTTGGCCCGGGCGCCGCGGCCCCTCCGTCGTTGCCCTTTTCCTCCTCGCTCCCCCTTTTCTTTCCGGCTCAGCTTAATCTTCACCTTCACTGAACGAGCTGAGAAAGATTGAAGATGAGGATCAGATGAGGGTTTAACTGTGGCTCCCCAGGGACAAGCCCTTCCCAACAGTTTGTGTGAAAGTGTAGGTCAGAAGTGTGTGTTTCTTATACTCACATTCAGACTCAGAGCCTTCGTCTACTTCCTCCTCCTCTTCCTCGCTTTCCTCACCCTCGCTTTCATCTTCCTTCTCAATCTTCTGCCTCACACTGGTGAAAACGGACTGAAGCACGATGGAGTCCTCATAGATCTGAGAGGTTCACAGAGAAAGACACAGCGCAGTACAGATCAATACAACAACCTCCACTTGGAAAAACACCCAGAGGATCTTGTTTATTATTGTCTTCTTGTAATGCTGGTGAATTCAAGCTTATTCCACCACTGGTTTTACTAGAAGTGACTAAGAACTTCTGCTAGGTACCTGAAATACAAGTTCATCTATCATTCACCACAGCAGGAACATTAAGGCCGCCACTCACCAGAGACCCTTCCAGGTTAAATGTCTGGGCGTTTTGACACAGCAGCATCACATCCTTCTCCAGGTCATTCAGGCTGCGGTACTTATGGCTGCGGATCCTCTCCTGGGGTGGGGGGGCAACAGAAGGCAAAAGTCAGAAGTGGATAATCGGGCAGAAAGCACAATTAAAACTGGAGAAATTAACTTTTGACCAGAAGGTTTTTGGTTCAAAGGAGGGGAAAATATAACAGTGATTTTACTGGGCAGCTCTGAGGTGTGAATGTGCACCACTGTATAAAAGTAAAGCAAAGTGAAAAGAGCACGAACGGACGGAAGGTTTTCTATCTGTACCTTGATCTTCCTGAAGTCTACAGGCTTGCGGATGAGCTCGTAGTACTCGGGAAGCTCCTTGCGAGAGGGCAGCTGGATAAAGACCTCGCTCAGCTGCCGCCCATTGCTGCTGTGAAACAGGGACAGAGAAGATGGGGTGTTACTACACATCACCGTCAGTCCACGTTTAAGATGAAATTGGAATAAACCAGAAATCAATTATGAACACACTGCACCATTATGTACTTTGGTAGAGTATTTCATTTTTACTGTATCAAAACCTTCATTCATGTACTTTCTAATGAGACAGTTTTCCTGATTTTTTATAGTTTTACAATAGTAAGATAGTCCATCTGTTCTGATGTTGGCTAACTGATTCTCACCCGTCCTTGTACTTAATGACAGCATCAACAATCTTCTTCATCTTCTTGGTGAGGGAAGGAGGGTTGGGGGAGAGTTTCTCAGCAGGCGGACGACCGCGTTTCTTGGCCTTCTTCACCTCCTCGTCCTTCTCCCGTCCACGGCCGCTGCTGGAGCTGGGTGTGGCCGGGCCGGCATCATGGTCACGGTCTCTCTTGCGCTTTCTGGTTGTCTTCTTGTGACGGACTTCCTCCTCAATGTCCTCCAGATTACCCTCTTCTATGGCCTGTGGCAGGGAATCAATGAGCCAGATACAATACGTACCCCGTGAGCCCAACAACTAACTGAACATTGACTATATTTGATGACACTGACAATTAACTCAAACACTGTTTCCTCCCGAGAAGCCAAGTCCCCCATATATCTTTTACAGCTTTTTCCACACAAACACCTGAGATAAAACATGACCAATCTCACCTTGAGCCACTGTTTCTCAGTGAGCGAATCGCTGTAGTCCACCTCCTTACGCTGGCGGGAGCCTCTGCCAAACATCTTCTCCTCCTCTTCTTCACAGGTCAGCCTCTCAACCTCAGCGTCGTCCTTCAAGATCCAGCTGGGCATATCGTCCTCCTCCATGAGACGCGGCTTCCTCTTAGGGTTGCGGGCCTCCTCGCGGCGCCTGTCCAGGTCCATGCGCTTGAATAGGAGGTGAGGAGCGAAAGAGACACGGCGTTAGTGGAGTCAAATTAGTAAATTACGTTTACCTGATAAGGAATAGAGAACTGGGCCCAACCATAAACTGTTCAAACTCCTCTTCGCTTCTGGCAATCATCTGGTTGACAGTCTCATCATCGGGCACTTCATCTTCCTCCTGCAGACAAGACAGACAGAGAAGGTGAGAAGGGGCTACTGGTCGACTTATGTGGCACCTCAGAGCAAAGTCTCTGAACTAATATACTAGTGTCTTTGACTTGTGCAAGGAAAAAATAATCATGAAGTGCATGTTAACATTAAGTATTAGGAACCTGATTTCAACCTAGAAAAGAGACTAAAGACTAAGCAAATAAAGCAAAATAAAAGAAATTGTAGCAGGAAAATACAGCAGGAAAGCAGAAAGTGCATCATTTTAACTAAGAGGAAGTATCGACTAAGGGAGAAAAGGAAAAAAACTGGATTGAAGAAATCCTCTAAAAAGAGAGAAAAAGGAGGAAACAGGAAAAGAGAGAGGAGAAAAGGAGAGATTGAATAGGGGGGCTGGCACACAGGCGGATGTGGGTGGGTGTGCGATGTCGGAGCAAGTTCAGATCACACCCACCCACGACCCCCTAGTGCGGCAGCCCCCCCGAGTCCCGACCTCGTCCTGTTCCTCGTGCTCCAGAATGGCTTGCAAGAAGGCCCGACGTTCACAGCCTGACGATTTCTGGTCGAACATGCCGGCCTGGATGACCTTCTGGTCCACGTTCAGTTTGTACTTGGCAGCCGCCAGGATCTTTTCCTCCACACTATTGACAGTGCAGAGGCGCAGCACACGCACTTCATTTTGCTGGCCGATACGATGGGCTCTGTCCTGGGCCTGCAAGTCCTGGAGGCGGGAGTACAGATGTGTGAATGATTAATTTAGGTATGATGACTGGGATATTTGTGAAAGATGAACAGGCAAACAGATCGCAACACAAAATGTGCGCCAATTTGTCTGCTTTGTCTCCTTTTTTAGATATGAGTCACTGGTATTTATTCAGGCATGGATAATAAAAGACTGATAAGCCAATCATAAACTGCAAGACTAAGCTCTGTAGGCCATCTTTGACAGGTTTTACTTACTGAAATTGTTCACAAAAATCTACACATCATGCTCTTGTAATACAAATAGTGAAATCTTGAGCAGTAACAAGTACTGGTGCATAGTAACGGCGAGCAGCAACTAGAGAATACGATTTTCAACTTTCTATAACAAAATATTATATTTGGGTTTCTGAGAAGTACCTGGTGTGGGTTCCAGTCGCTGTCGAAGATGATGACAGTGTCAGCAGACTGCAGGTTGAGGCCCAGGCCTCCAGCCCTGGTACTGAGCAGGAACACAAAGTACTCAGAGGCTGGATCGTTGAATGTCTTCAGCAGCATGCCACGGTCCTCTGCCTTGGTGGTTCCTATGGGTAAAAAAATCAGCGTGTTAAAAGTATAGTAGACAGTATAGGCCCATTTGAAAGACTAAAGTTTATTTAACAGTGCAGCAGGGTGGCATAGTGAGTGAGTTAAGAGCCCCCCCACCCCCTTTGCAGGAAAGCCTCTGCCTGGCTGAAGGGTCAAAAAAAGAGAAGAGAATTTCCTCTACAGAGATCGATGGATTATCAAATTATTATAATTGATTTATTTATACCATATTCTGTTCTTCTCAATCTATAACAGCATTGGTTCCTTATTAATCTGCAACAGTAAAATTCACGTAACATACAAACTTCAAGACATAAAACAAGAAGTAGCCACCAGCTCAGCAGAAGCGTAACTGCACGAGTTCACTTCAAGATAAGGAGAGAAAGAGCACATCAAGAACGTTAGCCTTAGTCCAAGGTGTCTCACCATCCAGGCGCAGGTATTTGAAGTTGCGGTAGGCAAAGTAGTCCTCCATGATGGTCATTAGTGAGGTCATTTGACAGAAGAGCAGCACTTTGTGGTCGGTGGCCCTCAGCTTGGGCAGGATACGATCCAGCAGCTCAAACTTCCCAGAGGAACGGAATAGGTCGGGGCTGGACAACAGGAGGAAGGATGAGTGGGTAGTTTATCAACAAGGGATGCACCAATCGATCGACCACTGGTCATAATCGGCTGACAAACATTCTAAATAGGTCATCGGTGATCGGCTGATCACCATTTCAACTGTGCAGTGAAAAAAAAATGTTCCAATTGCCGGACCAGGACAGCTGAAAGCTGATTTTTGACGTCATGTCGTCCATCTGGCACTGACAGTAAATTTCTGATGTTTGAATTAAAATACAGTTAAAATACTTTCAAATGGCAATCGGCTGATCACACCTTTTAGATAGAAAATTCTAAAATAAAATCAACCCCAGAAAACCTGATCGGTGCATCCGACACAGACACACACATACAAACACACAAACAAAATACCAAGGTCCACATACCCACTCACTATTCCGCCAGAATAACCAAGATGCTCAGAGAAGGACTCCTGTAAAAAGATAAACACAAAATTTTGAGATTTTGCTCATTTAATTCTACTTGCACAAACATTGACTTTTTAAAAATCTTGCAGATCCAATAACCACTGACAGCTTGATTAAGGTGTTTCGTACCTCAATGTGCTGGAACATGTAGGGGTGGTTGCAGATCTTCCTTAGTTGCATGATAGTGTTCATCAGGGTCTTCGTGCCACCTTTACCCTGGAGGATTATTTTTCAAATATACTTTCAAATGACTTCATTCAAGTATCATTTAAATATTGATAGAATAAAGGCAGCTTTATTTAAGAGACTTAAAAACATTTATCCTCTCCCTCTCACCTTCTTGTCTTTCTCTGACCCATCGGTGAGCAGGACACCCTTGGCCTGCATGTGTCTGTACAAAACCCTCTGTAGGGCTGACATGTCGCACTTAATCACATACTCCACCTAGATAATAATAAGAGAAAAGTTCAGGAAAACCAACTGCACGGTATTATGGTAAGCAGCTGGCTGCTGATGAATCAGTTAAATAAATCTAAAAGAAGCCTGACCTTCTCTGGCAACTGGGCCTCCACTTCCTTCTTGAGTCGGCGTAGTAGGAAGGGTCGGAGCACTTTGTGCAAACGACGAATGATGAGGATGGTTTCTTCTTCGTTCAGGTCGACCTTGAGGGAAGAGAAGGAAGAGTGAGGAAGAGAGGTACCGCCAAAATCCTAGATTGTT
This sequence comes from Gephyroberyx darwinii, assembly GCA_900660455.1. Taxonomy (NCBI): domain Eukaryota; kingdom Metazoa; phylum Chordata; class Actinopteri; order Trachichthyiformes; family Trachichthyidae; genus Gephyroberyx; species Gephyroberyx darwinii. The sequence continues at coordinate 8,684 of CABFOQ010035237.1, forward strand.
CTGCTCCCAAACACTATATTCATTTTAGAGGGGAAACAATGTAGAGAAAGGTTTATCATTCGATAGCTTTAAAGAATAAAAGATCTGGTATCTAAAATTTGTATAATTGTGTCTCCTAAAGGTACGTGCATCCCTTTAAGAAGTACCATCATTTGTTTACATTTTGTAAGAGTAGGTGACATTTTTGCAAACGGTGTAACTCTCATTGCAAAGACCAATGTGACCGCTCCCACAACCCCATCGGGCCAAATCTCACCTTCTCTCCAGTCATGGCAAAGGGGGCATTGAACCACTGTTCGAAGGTGCTGCAGCTCTTGAAGATGGTGGGCAGGAGGAAGTTGAGTAGGGCCCAGAGCTCAGGCAGCTTGTTCTGCAGCGGAGTGCCTGTAAGCAGCACACGCCGTGGGGCCAAGTAGTGTGTGTTCAAGACCTGGGTCAGTTTACAGTGGTGATTTTTCATACGATGGCCTTCGTCCACAATCATGTACTTCCAGCGAAGCTTTGGAAGAAAAAACACAGCGCAATGAGGGGTTTGAATATGAGTTATGATGCAGTATATTACATTACTACTACTTAAAAAAACGGATTGGATTGAGTGATCAATGAATGAATGAAATGAATGAAAGTTTGTGGGGAGGTTGAAGATGGTTCCTTACCTTAGCTAGCACTTGCTTGTCCTTGATGATGTACTCATAAGTGGTGAGAAGCACGTTGAACTTGCCGCTGCGCAGGATGGGAATGAATGCACGACGAGCAGCCGGCGAACCCTGAGAATGACCAGAGTCCCTTTTCATTCTCACATCAATAAGAAAAATTGGAATCTATAACTGGCCTCAACTTAGAGACTCTCTCCATGCTGTCACAGATAGAACATGATGCACCTCATTCTTGAGCTGACAGACAAAATACCTAAGGAGGATGCTTCAGAAAGAGCCACTGACCTTGTAGGAGACCTTGACGACAGACGGAGCCCACTTATCGAACTCGTATACCCAGTTAGATAGCGTTCTGAAAACAAAAAGACAGAAATTTGGGTCACAATATTTTCTTGCCCTCTGCTGCCCCCGAGTGGCCTTAATAGAAAACAACACACTGTGCAACTACAACCACTCCAACAACTACTCCACTTCACTACTTTTTAAGTTTGTGTTTTCACTCATAAGTCCATAGGTTTTCCAGATCTAATTTAAGCGCTGATGATGAAGAAGTATTGGGACTCACGAGAGTGGAACGATGATGAGGAACGGCCCATTGATGCGTTTGTATTCCATGAGGTAAGTGATGAGGGCGATTGTCTGGATTGTTTTTCCTAGACCCATTTCATCAGCCAGGATGCCATTCAGGTTGTTGTTGTACAGTGACACCAGCCACTCCAGACCTTTAATCTGAACAGAAGGGACAAGAGTTCGTGTCAGTTTAGTGTGAGTTTCACCAGTTAAGAGAGCAAGATACCATGAAAGAAAATCATTAAAAAGTATTTCCCTTGTGATGTCTCTTGAAGGCGCTCACCCCCTGATACCATTACATTATATGAAGTTATTCTGCTCTACATGGCCTATCTTGGCTGTGTACCTGGTATTGTTTGAGCTGCCCGTTGACCAGCAGTGAGGACTGCTTGTCCACCTTCTCAGTGACTGCGTGAGCCACAGCATAGTACGACTGCAGGCCTCTGGCGAAGGCTGCGTTACCGTACTCATCGTCTACATCCTGCTTGGCATGTCTGGTAGGAGGGCAGAAAACACAGTGAGACTCAGGTGGGCAACTTTTGGAAAAAAAACAACTGCATCTGAAAACAAGACTAGATGCACACAGACACTCTAAAGACATGAAACAATGAGTCAAAGGTATCTTTGTATGATGTAATACTGACCTAACTGCACATTTTATAGTCATTATAGTTGTAGAATTACATTACTGGTCCTTCCATTTCACATATGCTTTTTTATTTCATCACAAAAGCCATTTGTGTATGTTTTAATAGTAATGAGACTTTCACTTTCTCTCTATGAGCTCCCATATCACTTATTTTGTAAAAAACATACCCAGCTAACTAAATGTGGCTGGCTCAGCCACAATCCAGCTAGCAGTGACCGTGGCAGTGAGCTAGCCAGGCTACAGCATGGTTAGCTAGTGAGTACAAGGCATATTTCTGCAAAACTAACAACACTGAGATCCCCAGGATCGAGGCTTACTCAATGATGTGTTGGACATCCACTTCAGATACATCTTCGCTGTCCGGGTCAGGAATCTTCTTTTTCTCCTCTGTTGTTAGGGCTGAAGAGGGATGGGGGTGCTCTTCCTCATCCTCCTGACAGGAAAGCAAAAGGAGGTCAAAACAATGCAAAGAAATCACAACTGAACATTTTGCTTTCTAATCCATTATAGGGTGGACAGGGTTAGATACCTCCTCCTCCTCCTCTTCTGAACCACTTTCTTCACTGTCTGAACGTGGAGCCACTTCATACCTGCAGAAAAACAACATGTTTTTGAATATACCTTTACAGTAATATAATGGCTATGTCTACACGTTCTGATGAAGGTCATCCATTTTTCTATAAGAAATGTCTATAATGTGAATTCATACAATGTGCTGTGAGATGCTTTCTAACACCTTCCAACCACTTACAGAGCATATCAACACCACATTGCACCATGAGCATCAGAGCGAGGATAACCATTACCTTCATCTCCAATGTGGCTCCCATTAAACAGACTACATTCAAACGTTAATAAGCACACATAAGACTGACCCAGGGTTCATTTCAAGCCAGGCCTCCAGCTGGCCAGCCTTGGGTGCATCAAGCCCGGTCAGGATCTTTCCACTGTCCACATGGATGACCTTCACCGGCAGGTCGCTCATCTGACTGGTCTCATCCAACAGCTGGGAGAGAGAGAAGAGAAGGAGGTAGCGTAGGAACAGAGTGTGCAAAAATGGAAAGAAATGGGAGAGAAAACAAAGAAAGTTCAGACGAGGCAATCAACACAACAAGATAGTGAAACTTGCCATCTTATTCAAGCAGAGATGACCCTTAAAAATGTTTCTTCTACCCTCTGAACTCACCTCTCCATCGGGTCCCAGGGCAGCAGCACCACTCTCTACACTCTCTGGCTTCTGAGGAGAACATTTGAAAGATCGAAAATACATGTATGAAAAAATGCCATTGAACCTCAGGCAGAGACATATCATCTTTGTCCATTATAAACCTGATTCACCTTCTTTTTCTTCTTCTTCTTCTTCTCCTTGAGAGCTTGTGCTGCTTTGTGGGCCCGCACCAGCTCAGTGAGGTTGGCCACATACTCGTCTGTCTGCTGTAGCAGGTAGGCTAGACGCTTGTCTTTCTTTTGGTCAATGAGTTTACGGTAACCCTCTTCATCCTCAGCCTGGGGAAAGAGAAACAGTTAAGACAGATGATACGTGTGTTTGGTGTTGGACAGATAAACATGAAAAAGTGAAAAAAAATAAAAATAAAAAACAAACAAACAGGAAATAACATGCTAGCAAAGTATACTCGTAGATTCCCATCATGCCACATTTATAAAACAAATCTGAACATTTCTTTTCTACTTTTTCTTGATGTTAGAAAATATTGATGTTGAAATATTGTTATTGATGAAAAAAGCTTTGGTGCATTTGTATATGTTTAGCGTCTTTGTATATTATGTATGTCTAAGGGGATGATAGGGACTCTTACCATCAGCCTCCGCATTCTTTCCTTTTCAATACGCTCGTTCTCTTTCTTCTGCTCACGCTCGGTGTTGGCATGATAGGTGGCCACAGCTTTGGTGGCCTTCTGGATCTTCCCTGTGATGGAGCGGTGGTACTCTTTGAAGTCCTTGGCATGCTGCAAGATGCTGTTGAGGTATTCCTATTGACACAAGGACACACAAAACCACACTTAACTGTGCCATCATTTCGCCTCTCTTTTTTTCCCCCACACATTGTACTTTGTACTCTGAGATATTCTTATTGTGTCTGTAATTTATTTGCTGCTGTTGTCTTGGTCACACAGGTCTTTTACAAGGTAGATCATAATGGGGATAACCAAGATTAGAGTTAAAATAACAGAGGAAAATTAGAACGACAGGTTCAATGGGAGGTGGCTTTGATTAGAGACTATCCATCAGGGAGATGATACAGAACAGACAAATTGGATTCCTTTGTTCCTGCTATGAACTCTCCTGCTCTACTTTACCTACAGCAGTCCCATCTTAGTGTGTACCTGGTGTTTCTGACGACGTTTGCGCTCCTGTTCGATCTTCTGCTGTTTCTCCAATTTCTCAGTGATGCGGGCCTCCCGTAGCGACTGACGCTTGCTGCGCTTGTAGGCCTTAGCATTAAGGGCTGTTTCCAAAGCGGTGTCACGCCGCATACACACCACCACCTCCTGACGCAGCTGTAGGCACAGGAAAGAAGACATTACATTGGGAAAAAATCAGCATCAGCAACTATCAGACGGTTGAGGTATGGTTACAGACATGACTGATAAATGACTAGAAGTCGTGAGGGTTTCATAATTTCCTGTTCTGTATGTACTTCCTGTACTTGTAGATAGCTGCATGCCCACCTGTCTCTGAAAGTTAAGCAGCCTCAGGGCCTTGAGCTCAATGTTGGCCTTGGTGCGCAGGTCTCCAGCTAGGGAGCCTGGCAGGTTCTCCAGCTCCTGAATACGGTGAGCAATACGAGCCTGTAGCCTGAAGAAGATAAGCAATATAATAATCAGGAATCCAAATGAACATTAATTCTCCCCACAGGAAGTCAAACGAGATCAAATCAAAAGGAATTAGGAAACATTAACCAAGAAAATCGTAAAATAAAGCTATTTCTTAAACAATAAGCTACAAGAGGCTATGAAGACAGTGATTTCAGAACTAAGTGTGTGTGTTAGCCGTGATGCGAGGCCTCTTAGCACAAATGTTCAATAAATCTTTTATTTTTACTGAATGATAATTAAATAAAAATTAGATATTATTCTTCCACTAAGCAGTATATTTCTTTCAGTTAACATTCATGTGGTCACATGTGTGTTTGTCAGGTATTTTACTACATCTTTGAAGAAGACTAACCGAGGTGTGCCATCCAACATTGCTTTAGTGCGTCATCTCACCCCGTCTATCCCTTCTTACCGGTACTCTCTCTCCTGGAGGATTTCCACTGGGTCCAGCCCGCGGGGTTTTTGGATGGGCGTTATGCGATTCTGTTTCTGGTGTAGCATCATGGGCGGAGGCTGGGCAGGCTGTCCTGGAGACTGGGTCTGA
>CABFOQ010035260.1:2374-14715 GCA_900660455.1 Gephyroberyx darwinii
AACTCATGTATGGTTATATATGAGCAGTAACTCTTTGATTAGATTAGAGTGTGGTGGGTGTGTGAGGAGGGGTGGTGTGTGTGTGTGTGTGTGTGTGTGTGTGTGTGTGTGTGTGTGTGTGTGTGTGTGTGTGTGTGTGTGTGTGTGTGCACCAGTCCCATATAATCTCTCTGATATTCTGGTGATTCTTCAACACACATTCTTGTTTCGACACAGTCACACAGGCATTCTCAATAGATTATGTGGTGTGTGTGTGTGTGTGTGTGTGTGTGTGAAGCTACTCTCCACAGCTGTTGGTGGTAATAAAGTCATTTTAGTCAACTCAACTGTTTAAATGATGGTTACAAATGGGCCTTGCCTCGGCTATGTTCAGCCATGTTGGCTACGGCTACGGCTAGCTGCTAGCATCTACTGATTAGCCAGCTAGCTAAAGAAAACCTTTAATATCAATAGTGCATCCTGCGTACCTTCAGCAGCAGAGTTAGAAACATTAGCAAGGTTCTTCTCCTCCACAAATGACCACTGGTAAATATCATTTCCTGTACATATATATGGAAATATACAGGAACAAATGCATGTTGGTGCAGTAGATGGGTGACCAGAGCACCTATAGGTGTCCTTGAGCACTGAGGCCCAGATTCACTAGCAGGGAAGAGTAAGCAACCATTATTTTACCCCCATAAAATGCACCAAAATTAAACAATGAACATTATTATAGCGTATATAAGACCTTTTGAAAGGTGGCATTAAGTCAGAATGGCTGCTATCGTGGCTGCACGGCGCCGTCATCATCACAGGAAGTCAGGCTTCAGCGAGAGAGGATCCTCCAATCCTATGATCTCAAGTTAGATCAGAAAATGCTCCTGGGCCTTGATGGACCAGTCCTACAGGAGACGCACACCATTTACACTTGCAATTAGCGATGAAGGGGCTATTTGCTCTTTTCAAGAACATGTTTGCACCAGTTTGATCTGCAGACATTTCTCAGTGAATACGACGAAAGCTGCCCTCAACTCCATCTCGGACCTGAATCCCTACTAGCTCCAGAGGTTGTGTTCAGTATCTGACCCTGACCTCTGACTTCTGATTCAACTCATTCACTAACTGAAGGCCACAAAGTCAATCTCTCTCTTTCATCGTTATTAGATAAAGAACAAAATTCCCTGTTAACCTTTTTTAACATCAACAACACAGAGACAGTCCTCAGCAGGCACTCATTGAATTTGTACATTCAGAGACTTCTGTCCAAATTCGATCACCAAGAAAAGGTCTGCTGCTATTTAAAGGTCATTCATCCAGATTGCACTTAATGCACAGAGCACAGACACACATGCAGACGCTCACTGCTGTCCGTTTCAGAAGACGTACTGGGATTATGTAAGGCGAAAAGCAGACTCGGAAAACACATCTCTGCTTTACGCATTACCACAGTTGAAATAAGTGTTTTTTCCACCGCAGGAACTCTCCAGGAACTCTCCAGGAACTCTCCAGGAACTTAGTACTATTGGTACTGCGTTCCAGGAACTTCAACCTTTCCCACCGGGGGAAACTAGCCCCGAAAAAGGTTCTTCTTGGATAGTTCCTGGACCCCAAAAAACATTCTTGCCAGCGAGGTAGTACTTTTGGGGGGACCAGGAACCATTGGGGCGGAGTTCCAGTACTGAACAACGCTGATTGGTCAATACCAGCTACGCAAAAATCGTCAAGTCTGCCAACTTTGGTGCATCGCGTTTCCAGAATCGATTCTAACATCATGTTCACACCAAAGTAAAGAACGACAAAGGTCAACACCAAAGCTGCTTGAACTTCCTCCATGTTTGCTGTTGTTGTGGGTCGTCGTACCTAAATGATGTATGAAACCAAACAGTCGCACTTTTGTCGAATCACATACTTCTAAATTGCAAAATCTCCCCGGTAGGAAAGCAACCTGGAACATTTTTGGGGAACTAAAAAGGTTCCTGCTCAAAAAAGCACCCACAAGGTTTTAGGTTCCTGGGGTGGAAAAACGACTCTAGTTGAAAAACGGGCCGGTCGAACTTGTTGACATGAGACAGAGACATTAATCAGCAGCGGGTTCATGCTGCCATGTCTCGCTGGAGGAGATTTCATACGTCTTTTCTCACTTTCAGTAGCGAATCCCCCCGAGGACGGTGAGATAGGAGCTTTTAGGGGAATATGACGTAAGGAACATCTGCTTTTGTGGGGATACGACACACATTTGCTTTTGTGGAGAAACAGGAGGACAAGCGCAGCGGTTCATTTTTCTCCTGTCAAAAAGCATTAAATCTCCAAAAGCTCAAATGAAGCGTTACATTTTGACCTAGTTTGAGTCACTGTGTATTCCCTGGTTGGGTTTTTTTATTTGTACAGTAGTAAAACATGGACGTGATGTGATGAAAATAGGGAAAGAGCAGAATGATAAAACACAGAAAGAAGAGAAAAAAGCGTATTTGTTGAGGTGAGATAACAGAAAAAAAGAGCATAGCAACTTATTATTATTATTATTATTATTATTATTATTATTATTATTATTATTATTAATAATAATTCTGGGATCCACCCTGATTATATCCACTTTACCACTAAAACTCTTGAACAGGCCATCTAAAGTCGCTGCACTGAGATTTAAGAAATACTTCCATTGATTACATATCAGCTTTTTATCCTACAAGTGTGATGGGGGGCGAGGTGGCAAAGCCAACCGCAGACCACCGGGGTTTCAAAAAGCTATTCTAAAGGCGAACAGCCACTAAAGAAATAAAGGAAGAACTAAAATAATCCCGAGGCGCCCCTACAAGGAATATAAAGGTGAACAGAAATCAACCCACCAGGGCGATAATCCCCCGAAGAACTAACAGAAATCTACCCCAAACGGGCGACAACTTCCCCGAAAGGAAAGAGACAGAAAGAAGAAAAGAGCAGAGACGATGGCCGAGTCGGCCTCAAACTAGAGGAACTGGCCCAAGAAGGAATCGCGGCAAAGGTTCGACAGAATTTCTAGAGAGAGATAGCGAGCACCGATACCGGCCAAGCGTGAGAAAGTCTGATGCTGAATCGAGCGCAGGGAGAGGCTGGTTTATAAAGGGCGCGGTCTAATTACCGGGATGAACAGCACCTGGGGCTAAAATGGTGACGGAGGAAGAACCGAAGGAACAACAACCGCCAGCGGCTGAACCGTGACAACAAGCTAGGAATGATTAAATCTGATTTATGTGAAGATTACATTCCTCCACCACGAAAGAAGTATGACAACGGACCAATTGGACACGTTCGTCACATGAACTTGTTCGCTAACTGCTAACTGCTACCTGCTAACTGCTACCTGCTAACTGCTACCTGCTACCTGCTACCTGCTAACTGCTACCTGTAAGTGTAGGCAGGTTGAGGTCAGCGTTGAGGTTTTGGTCGCAGTTAAATGAGAAAACCTTAAATGAAATCTTCCCTCCACACCCTTCCTTTCCACCGCGCTGTTTCAATGTCAGACTACTTCCTGTTTCTAGTCGCCTCCTACACCTAATTCGTTCACGGTGAGGAAGCACATTTCTTTCATTTTTTGTGCACATAACATCATATTTTTGCGTTTTAAGACATTTCAGGAGACCGGGCCCTTACACCAGCTGACAAATGAAAAGAGTTTGTGTTCCTCAGTGTCGTATGAACCTCTGGGAAGCTTTGGCGTGACCCGCGACGCTCAGATACCTCCGAGCTATAAGGGTATCGTACAACAGCAGCCGATGTGGTGAGACAGCTCCAGCATAACTCCATTACCTCACATATAATCAATGTATGGACAGCTGACTGGCTGATTAATGGCTGCAGCCTGGGCCGGCCTGCCTGGATATAGACGCTCCCCGAGAGCAGAGCTGCTATTAGTGGGACTCGCGATATGAGGTTAGAGTAAACAGAATCAACGGGCCTGTCAACAACATGGCCGCATCACCACCGAGCCGGCCTCCCGCTCACCCAAAACCATCTGGACGCAGGCCTGTTTGGAATAGATCTGTCTTGAACATATATAGTCTGTCTGCTTGTTGGGTGAAGCCGATCTGCAGCAGACAAAAACGTGGGCCGGCAGCACTCGAGGAATCGGTTTCCTACACGTGTCACTGCCCAGGTATTTAACCCAGAGCTGGTGACAAGGGGTGTGTACGTCAACAAGCAAGCCAGCGGTTAGTTACCGAAAAAGAGGCCAAATGTTTAGCAAGGGAGGTATTATACTGGTATGGTATTACACTAGCAATAGAAAGCTAATGCTCCTTGGAAAGCATGACAGAAACGTAATGAATTGAAAACAATAATAAAAGCAGAACTAAAAGGTAAAGCTGCTGAGGTTCTGGGAAATGCACCAATAGTTAAATGAGTTCAAGCAAATAATATTATTGCTGGTAAATACAAAGAGCAATTGAATGTGTGTCTGCACAAAGGTCCTGCAAATATTTACACTGCCCCTTTAACTTTATCCTCAGTTGGTGTTTTTCTGGGCAGATTCAGAACCAAATGCTCAACAAGATCCACAATAAAGTTCAGTCAGAGACTTTTTCTGTCAATGGAGAAACCTGAAGGAAAGTGTAAATGTAAAGGGCCCAGCATGCAGCGCTGCACGGCTGCAGACTGCGGTGGTTTCCCTTCAATTAGTTGCTATCTCCAAGACCATAGTGGCCAGAGCGAAGCCAAGCCGTAACGTCTCCGGGGTAAAGATGGCATCGGCCTAGACGACTGACCGCCTTCCAAAGCACTTTCCATTCAATTAGCCTGAAGCTGTCCTTTCAAGTGGAAGGCAAGAGAGGGAAACTGAAAAAGGGCCATAAAACTCAAATTGAAAATGATATTTTACAGTGCAGCTAATAAGGGTTCATATTTCCCAACGGAGGATGTCACTTCTGCCTTTTATGCAGCTTTCTATTGTAGCTGTTCCCTTTTTTACGCAATGTTAAGATTTATAGCTCACATGTCCTGACACAATAGGAGTGCAGATGCATTCCCAGGCTGATTTGGGGCACAAATTGGTCAGATCGTAAATATGTGTTTCAAGATAAAAGTGCAGTAAAACAAAGGACATTATTAAACTCATTTAATTGTATGACTGAGGTTACAGGATGTTGGCTAACCAAAACCTGTCTCTTCCATTCCTCAGCCCTTCGCTACGCAGGCATCAGCCATCTCTCGTACCGTGACTCAGAGCGGCGTGGTCGAGCCTTACACTGGAACTAGCCAGAGGTCAGCGTTCGGTTGACCGAGATGACCTCAGCTGACCAACGTGAGGAGTGAGGACCGCGGCCGGCCTGTCCTGCGGTCGCAGAGAGCCGCTTCCCTTTGGTAACAAGGGGAAAAGCTTATATATCCTGAGCGAGCGCTGCGGCCACTCAGCACCAGACAATTATCTGCGACCCCACAATGTTCCATAATAACAACCCCGACGGCCGGAGGAGGAAATGAGAGTAAGTGGAACGTTTTTCGAGACATAAAAAAAAAATCACTCCGCAGTTCAAAAATAAAAGAATTCCGACCAAAGAAACCGAGCAGATACGTGATATTGGAGGAATCGTTCCTTTGCATCATCGGACAGTAAAGAGGAGGACACACTTCATTACGAGATAAAAGGCTGAACATCATTCAGCAGATGCCTTCATCGCCATGGTGATTTTAAAAATATGGTCAAATAGATGGATTATGGGATTTGTGTTGATGTAACCTGTTCTGAAAGTAAAAGAGTTTCACCAACAACTTAAAACATCAATAAGTTGTTCAACTGGTTCCTGTCAGGATAACGGTCGATGTCAGCAACGATAACTTAAACAAGGTCAACAAAAGTGACGGTGTGCTGGGTCATTTTAGGTCACAGAATACAAACTTTTATCTATCCCCCCCACCGGCCATCCTGGTAGGGGGATCGCTCTCTGAGTAGCCCCTCCCTCTCTGAGTAGCCCCTCCCAAGGTTTCTTCCCTTTTTTCCTAAAAGGTTTTGTGTGAGTTTTTCCTTGTCCTCTGTGAGGGTCTAAGGCTGGGGGATGTCGTGTACTAACCATTTACTGTTTCACATGTTGGGCACTGTGAAGCCCTTAGAGACTGAAATGGTGATCAAGGGCTGTACAAGTAAAATGTGATTTGATTTGATTTGCATTCGGCTCTGAATCGTTAAAAACCGGATCACCCAGTCGGCCGACGAGGCAACTTGCTTGTTTTTCCAACTGAGAATTGGAGTTCGTTGGCTGACTGCTGTCTCACAGAGGGGCTTCTGAGACTCTGACCACTGGTCCTTATTATAACAATAATAATAATGATAATGATAATAATAATAACAATAACAATAACAATAACAACAACAACAATAATAATAATAATAATAATAACAATAACAATAACAATAATAATACAAAGGCAGACCCAATATGTAAAAAGGAAAAGTAAATAAACCAGTAAATACATTATTACATGTTTCAACAATACATAAATGGCTGCAAATATAAAAAGAATACGCAGCAGAGAAGATACGATCCAAGATAATGCTAATGCTAATAATGCTAATGCTACTAAACTTTCACTACTATTAAACCCTGTGTAGCCTAATTTTAGCCTATAAACAATTTAGACAGCTAATCAATAAAATTGCTCAGTGGGTTCATACCAGTTAAGATAGAGACCCGTCTCCTGACACCCATAATGCCTTGTGTTTTTGGGGTGGTTTCCTGTAGGTGGTTCAGTCTTGGTTATTTGGTGCCATTTGGTGCAGCTTGAACTGAATTGCTCTGACCTGCCCAGCTAGACCGAACTAAAACGCTCTACAGTTTGATTACACCGCCTGTTGTTGCTGTTACCATCCAGAGACACGTTACACTTTCGGGCCAATGGCATTTGTCTGAGGCGAATGGGGCTAAATGATTGGTTAAAGATCAAATATGTAGAAAATTACAAGCTGTTAACTATAAGAATTTGCCCTGAATCCTATCATAGCTGCTCTAAACACTGAACTGATCATTATAACGACATTTTGACCGGCCAAATGTTTGATAAATGTACCGTTGAACTTAATGGGCGACAAACTGTTCAGTTGCCTTTTAATAATCTGTTTTTAATGATATTTTTAATGCTTTATTGAACATCCCACTGAAGATATGTAGCCTACATGCATTCATGAAATGCATGGAGAAATATGGTGAGGTCTCAAAGCCCAGCAACGAGAGTCAGTTGCGGCTAGTTGCCTCAAAATCTCGCCAAGCGTTTTTTTCCCCAGCAAACATGGTGAACCCTTTAAAAACACTGCTCCTGTTTACCCAGGTTCAAATATCAGCACAGCAGCAGCAGACAACACTGTGTGGACTGGACATCGGACAGCTTGACGATGTGCAACGGACACAAATAAACATCAATCCCGCGCACAAATAAATACGGCTGCTCTGATGCACTGTGTGGCGGGCCAGCGTGTCAACGAACCCACCGGCTCAAACCCAAAAGAGCCAGAGTTTAATCCCTGGGTAGTTTTAAAGATGTCGAGCGAGTACTGAGGAAGCACTGAGGAAATACTGTCCCCGGTGTTTTCTTCTTTTTTTTCTCTTCTGGTGAAGCTCCAGGAGTCTGCTCCTTTTGAGCGATCACTGTTTCCAGCTTGTTGCTGCGGCGGGCCCAGGTAGGACCGCAGCCCTCTGTAGATCACGGCCTCTCACATCTGCACCGTTCAAAACCAGCTGGACGTAACTCAAAAATAATTGCTTCCTCCACAACGTCCAGAGAAGCATGATGTGTGTGCTATCTTCACGGCTCCTCCCCGCGGGGATGGCAACTGAATCAACATTTCACAATCATTTATCATCAGCTCGCTTTGTAGTTTTTGCTAATATCATCTCAGGGAAACATGAAAGAAGGATAGAGGTTATGAATTTGGTGCTGGTAGGTACCGGTGTTTTACAGGTGCTCAGCTCTCAAAAGTAATACACTCTAATCTACTTTATACTGAGGTTGCTGGTGCAAACCTGGACCTGCTGCCTGCCTCATATGCTGTACAGATTAGATGATGCTCTGAAAGTGATCCACTGTGGTGCCTCAGACTTTTTTTTTCTTTTTTGTTAATTTAAAAGTAATAATCTGTGACATTTTCATCTAAATGAATTCCCATTTTGCGACTCTATCGCCGATTGATATAACACCTGGTGTCAGGTAGGTCTTTCCTGGGAGAAATCCTCTGGAGACAGGAAGTGATGCGTTTTAAGTTTCAACAGAAGAACTGGGTAGTTAGCATGAGCCACCATGGCTGAACAGACAAAGAAAAGAGCGCCACCTACAGGTGATCTCTGGGAAGAGCAGTGAGGAACACCACAACAACGAGGCTGAGCACCAAGGATGTCACCTGCTTCAATAAACTGCATTAAATATATAGATATATACTTTAATCCCTTCACTTTTCTGTGAGCTATGGACATCAGTGTGTATTTCTGTAGCCTGTGCCGCTACCGTGAGCGAAGCGGTGGACCCAGTAGTAGCAGAAATCCACCCCCAGGAAGGCGAGCCACCAGGTCCAGGCAGAGTCCCACGGCAGCTCCACCAGCCGGTACCGCTCCCACACATACATGTAGCTGGTCAGCTCACAACCTCGCATGAACAACCTGCAGGAGAAACCCCACGAGTGGTTTACAGTATGTATGTTGTTGTATGTTGATACTGTATGGTGTGTGATGTACTGTGTTCATAATGTGTTTGTTGACAGAATTGGCAAAATTCTGTTTCAAACTGTTGACAGCATGTTAGTATAAATAATGTAAGGATGAACATTGGCGAATAAAAAGAAAAAGAAACATGTTTTTATTGTACACAGGAGAGTCATTCATTCATTTGTAAATGTTTTTCTTGTCTGCAACTACTTCTGAATGCAGCAACTTGGTTTTTAGTAAAAAAAAAAAAAGTAAGTAAGACAAATAAATAAATAAATAATTTAATAAATTAAACTTTGGGACTTGGTTTGGATTTATTTGGTGATGGTTTAATTTATTTGCACATCCATTTAAAAGATTAATTAAAATAGGAAAAGCAAAATAAAAAAAATAATTGTGCAGGTTAAACAAATAAGGATTTCTTTGTTTAAGAGACTTATGAAAATATAACACACAAAACACCAAAGAAAGACAAAAACAGTAAATTGGAAAACTTAATGTCATAAAAATAATTGGAATGGTACAAATACAACTAAACACATAAATAACCAGTAAGGGAAACTACGTAGTTAAAATAGCTGTGATGCAGTTAATGATTAAAGTGGAAGTGTTGTTGTGTATCTAGAACAGAAACAGAAAGATGGAGAGAGTGTGAAGTGTGTAAACGGAAAGACCACTTCAAAGTTTACTTTCTTTTTATCTCCCGGACAAATGTTATAAATGCTGATGACAAAACTGTTATCAGCCTAATGCACGTTCTGCAAGCTGGGCCTGAACAGAAGGACTGTCAGTTATTCCCTGTTTTTGCTTGAAGTTTGTTGGTTTTTGGTTCTTATACTCTTATACTTACACTCTTATATCCACAAATCATCTATTTCCATGTTTTAACATTGTTTATCATTTAATATCTAGAAATGACTGAGGATTCAATCTGTAAAAGGGTTATCATTCGATCAGCAAAATACCTACTATCCTTTTAAAAACTACCCTAAGTTGTTTCAATGTTGTGCTATAAATTTTCTTGTAAGGATGGCTGTCATTTTTTCCTTTGGTGTATTTCTCAATTTGGAGTGAAACTTTTCAAATATACAAAAAAAAAAAAGCAAAACCATGTAGTGTTCGGTACATAACAGGTCATAGGTTATTGTGAGGTTATGAAATAACACAAAATTACGACTGAACATTGCTTAAAACTATACAAATAAACATTGTTTTAGTTTTTTTCCCATCAAAGGAGATGGGAACTGAAGCTAAAAAAAAAAAAAAGAGTTTCCCCTGGGACATATTTTGCTGATGTACAACATTCTCTGTTCTTGCACACAGGCAGCAAAACAGCACAATTGTATAAAAATGACGAGAGCATTTGATTATCTTAAGCCATCTGGAGTGTGAGGTTTTGGTCAAATCTAAGGGAAACATAATATGTAGAAATAAACAAGGATTTCCACTCGTGACAAGTTTAGGATAGTAAAATTACGTGAAACACTAAAACATACAGTATACTACTACTAGTATAGTACTCTTTCTTAAATGAGATGGTACTTTTTCAGTACTGGTAATCCAGTACATCCATCCAGCCCGACCGTCCACATACTCACGCTGGCAGTCTGGAGATTATCCCAGCAGATACGGAGGTGAGGCTGTCGCTGACGGTGACCACCGGGGCCCCTTTCTTCAGCCAGCCCACCACCAGCTCCAGCACCATCAGGCCGACAAAGAAAGGAGTGGCCTGCACACATAAGGAATGATGAATCAGCACTGCTACAAACTGTGAAAACAAGACACTTTCAAGTCCACTGTTGCCTTTAACAGTGGCGTTGGGGTTTAGTGTTTGATCTGGAATGGGAGTAAAAGTTGTGCAGCTTTCATGTCTTGTGATGCACGATGTTTATTTCACTGCACAACGCTGAAGCAACCCTGTGAAAGTTATTGGCGGATTGTAGTTTTAGTTATACAAACATTTCCCAGAGGCAGAAATAATCTCATTGGTTGAGTTTAACCTCTGTGGGCGGAGCCAAAGAACCCCAGTTTTCAGGTTAAGCAACATTAGACTGAAGCCCAATGAAAAAGGCAAGAAGTAAGAGAGGAGGTAGCTAATTATGAAGGCTAGCGCTCTGCTACGAACTGAAAAAACACACAGTCCAGCCAAACTAAACTGGCTAGGTTAGCTAGTTAGCTTAGCTGACCATTAAGAGACCATTCCAGCACGACTGGAGTTTTTTCCCTTGTTTACATCCCTGTAGATTTCCAGTGCTTTCATCACATTATGAGATATATGCTATTTTTCCTCTATTTTAGTTGTTTAAAAGTAACTTTTTTTAAACAAACGCTGTGTAAATATTAGTTCCTCCCAGTAAAGAAGGCGGCAGCAAACTAAAGCTGTAAATCTCACTTTACTCCAGTTTTATTTCACAGACTACAGCTATAGCATTGTGCTTTGGTTTGTACGTTGGCTTGACTGGGTTGTGATTGACAGGAGGCGGGTCCTAACGTCACCGCAGAGAACTATCGCTAGCTATCGCTAGCTCTTACCTGTTCTTGTTTACAAGCAGAGACGAGAGAAGTAAGACGTCCCCTACTGTCTCGTCTCAGCTCTCACCATGTTCCCAGATGTGTGCATCAATAAGAAATGGTGAAGAGTAATAATAATAATAATAATAATAATAATAATAATAAAAACCTAATAATAATAATAGGTTAATAATAAAAAATAAGTATAATAAAAACCTTTAGAAACTTCTAAAGGTATTAGTAGTAACATTATAACATTATAATTTTCTTTGTTCTGTCAGTGAGGAGGAGTTGACAGCGTTAGTCTGATGGCGGCATGTCCCTGGTAACCACTGGTAACCACTAACCAAACAGTCCACGGCAGACCTCCATTACTAACTACGCGAGAAACAAGTAATAACCTCTTAACGGGTCTGTCAAACATGGAACAAATCAGTCAGAGACGGGGTTAGCAAAAGGGTCATGACTGAGACTTCAACAGCATGTCAGGCCTGTTGGTTGGTTTGGCTCAAGCAGGGCGCCTTCACGTTTCATCAAGTTAAATTTGAAGCTTTTCAATGCCAGGTGGAATGAAATCTAAAGTCAAATTTGCAATTTTGAAAAGAAAAAACATAAAAACGAAAACAACTGTATACCACAACACAGGTCTGTGAGACTGGGAGAGAAGAAACCTCAACAAGGCCTCCAAAACTGAATTTAAGTCCTAAAGCGACATATTGAACTGTATTCAAGACCTTTTAAGGCCTTGAGTTCATATAATATAAATGAATCCATCTTAAGACTTTCTGCAAGATCTGCAGAAACCATGTAAAGGCGCTAGGAGACCAAGTCACTGCAGCCATAACCTGGACAAAAGGCCCCACCAAGAGAGAGGGCTGGGAGGAATGTAGGGCGTGACAAGACCGCAGAGGAGTACATCTGCAGGTGGAGTGGCAGGAAGTGTGTGTGTGTGTGTGTGTGTGTGTGTGTGTGTGAGTCAGTGCACACAAGCAGAGGCGAGAGCGCCACGAGGGACCCGCGATCACACGCAACGCTCCAACATCTGGCAGCAGACTGGAGAACTGCAGCTAACAAATGGGCTCGGAGCGCCGCGGTCCTCCTCCAAACCCGCTGAGAGAGAGATTATCATTCTGGACGGCGGCCTAAACCTTCCCCCTCGCTCTCTCTCCTGTCTAGCAGATAGTTTTA
>CABFOQ010035316.1:3666-16655 GCA_900660455.1 Gephyroberyx darwinii
TCGCCGTAGACCCTCATGGGACTCTTCACTCTAACAACCATGCAGGACATTGCCACATTACTCACTGCACCTGTCACTGACGAGAGCATGACTGTGTGTGTGTGAGTGTTTTTTCAGCATTACTGTATACAGGCTTGTGTCTATCCATGTGCTGTATGTGTGTGTGTATGTCCACACATTTTTTAGATATAGAATCAAACCTAGTGTGTCTGGGTTCATTGTCCATTCTCATCACCAGTTCTAGCCAATGTTACTGGCTAAAATCAGAATGTGTCCTAGCGAATGGGATAATGTGCAGCACAACGATCAATTGGCTCCAAACACTGTTTGTCTAAGCCCCCATAAAAAATGGTGTTGTTCACACATCATAAATCCACTGGTCCACAGCCTGAGTCTGTGGGTATGTGCATGAGAGAGAGAGAGAGAGAAAGAGAGAGTGAGAGAGTGTGTGTGTGTATCGTCGCCAAGGGGACTTTTACGATGCTCATGGCAGTCACCATGACGAAAATCCCTAACGCTAAGGTTCATAAAAATGACACTGCTGTCATAATTTCATGTTTTGCACCAGACGACCAGCTATGCAGTGTGTGGAACATATGAGCTTGGTTTGTCTGGAAAGTGTGGGTCAGTCACAGCCTAGTTCTGAGCTATTTGTGCTTAGTCAACTAAAAATATATATTTGTCGCTAAATGCAGTCAGCACCAAATATGTACAAGAGTCTGTAGGCTACAGTGGTGCATACAGAAACGCTAGTGACATCTTTTATTATATTTTGTAATTAGTTTGGTTTTTGTTTTATTTATATGGCTAGATGAGTATATCTTACTGACATTGACAGCCTAATCTATCAAAACTGTGGCTTCGTCTTCACTTCTACTTTTGTTCTTGCATTGGTTTCCTCCAGCCTGAACCTCATTAATGCTTGTTTATGTTCTCTGCTGCTCTCTGAAGTTTGTTGATCTGAGTAGTTAGTCTAGTAGTGTGATGTTACTTTGGAGCCCTACGTCATCTAAAATTCTAAAGGCAACAAACCATGAAATGCATGAACAGTGGAATACAACTGCACTGCAATGTTAATGACTTTTTAAAGGGTTTTTAAAATCTCCCCAGGAGAAGTCACCAGTGGGTATGGATACCGGAGGCCCAGTATGGACAGCTTCAGATCACTATGTGTAGTATAATGTGATGGCTATACAAAAGATGTATCCATTCCATAAGTTTGATAAGTTTGATATGCTTTACAAACAATGACATATGGTTCAACAGTTAATTCCTGCCAGTGACTAACTTTTAACAATCTGAATCATATGAAGAAAACAAAGATTTGCTTGTGACAGTATTTCACACTTGTATATACAGACTGATCTGAACTATCAAAAGCCTGCTCTATTTGAATGTGCTAAAGATAGGGGTGGTTATGGATATGGATATGGTCTGTGCAGGAGGTATATCTATACAGATGTTTATTTGCTAAATAGCCCTGCTCACTCTCCTGCAATGATACGTAGCTCTGGAGCTGTATGACACATTGCAGCTGCCTTAAAAAACAGCACATTTAAAAGTTTTTAATACCCTGATAAATCTCACTGACAAGCTTTAAATGGAGTTTCGCCCTCATGTCGGCTGACATTTATACAGCTATGTAACTGCAGCAAAATCATTTAATAAATGGGAGGACATCCCAGCAGGCTCAAGCTGCTCCTCTGGGTCCTAGAGACTGAGTAGTGCTTCATGAAGGGCTTAGTATGTAATTTATCTAGTCAAGAGTTTAACTAATGCATTCTCCGATTGTGGCAATCCTGTTGTCTCACTTGATGTCTTGGCTCCCATCTGTGATCATTTTTGCGATGGTCATTTTGTGTCACTCTGTAATAACTTGGTTTAATTGTACTGGGGATGCAAAATGGTGAACATGAAAGCAACCCATAAGGCTTCCCAAAATGGTCAACGTGTGAATCACATGAGATGGCACGTGGCTTTGGGTGGCATATAGCTGCTCACACTTTACATTCCAGCACTGTCACATTCAACAATATCAAAGGCAAAAACCAAGCCTTTATCTAAAGCACTGCTAAACCTGAAGGGGGCAATAAATATGTTTCTGGAGTATGCTGCTCCTCTTTGCAATGAAGCCTATCTATATCGTCAAGTGTCATTAGTGATGTTTAAATGAAGGGAAGTCTGTAATTTCACTCAATTAGAGACAAAGCAAGAAAAAAAAGAGTCATTTATCTCACTCTCTCATTTTCCTAAAATGACACCCCCCAGTCAATAACCAAGATAAAGTACCAACTCTTTACCCATCTTTATTCTTTTTTCCTTTGTCTTTCATACTTTCTTCCATGTCTGCTAGCATCCTTGAACATGAAAAGAGCTTTGGTGTCCATTATACTTTGTCTATTTTAGTTTTAGTTCTTTTATTTTTTTCCTTCAGGTTTTTAGGCAAGGGCCTGCCGCTTCCCTAAGCGCTGTGTCTGTGTTTTCATTAGCCTTCCGGTGCTTACAGAAAGTAATGACTAAAACAAACAAGGCCAAATTATCGCTGTAATTAAGTTCTTGAACAGCAAGGGGAGAGGAGGAGGAGAAGAGGAGGTGAGGAATGTTTGGCACACGATTCCCATCTGCAATGCTGGAGGTGAGGAGTGTGTGTGTGTGTGTGTCCTTGGGAAGAGTGTGTTCTGCAAAGACCGGAGTTGAAGACAGAGAAAGAGGGAGACAGAGAGGGTACATTCCAAGTACTCAGGGTGTGTGTTTTGTGAGGTCTTCCTCTTTCTCATTATTCTTCTGCTCTTCTTCTGCCCTTTCTCCTCCTTACTTTCCTTCACTTCCATCCCATTATCTCCTCTCCTCCTCTACCCCCTCATTTTATACTTATTTTCCTCTTTATTCTTCTTTTACCTCTCTTCCATCATCTTCCCTTACTCCATTCCCGCTCTACCTTGCATCTTTCTCCCTCTTTTACTATATACTCTTCTCCCCTCCTTCTCTCCCCTCTCCCTTTCCCCTTCTTTTCCTCTATGAACTCTGTTACCTTTTTCACTTTCTCATCCCATCTCCTCTGTTCCCATCCAGAAACTCTGTCCAGTTTTCACTGAAGCGTTGGGTTCTAAAAATACAGTATTTTACCAGGACAAACACAAAACCAATACCCACCCAACACAAACACAAGCAGTTTGGCAGATCTGCCAATGACGTTGGCTCATGCCCTGCAACTGAGTTCAATGATTACAGGGCTGAAACAAGGTAAAAAAAATCCTTCCATTGTATCAAGTCCAGTATAAACACTCAACCAATACCGTAGTTGACCACACTCATGCAATAATATGGCATTCTTGCACTAAAAGACACAATATATTTCACAAGCCTCCCAGAAAACCTGATCGGTTTACACTTGTTTGACAGTTTATAGCACGAAATGTGAATTCACAATAGTTGGCTTTAAAGAATAATATCTGTGGTGATTTTGTGGCTATGAATTCTTGTGTAATGAAGGGAAGTGTGTGAAAAGTGGGTCACTCAGCTAACAATACCGCATTTATTTTTGTGTGACCAAATGTGGTAAAAAAAAAAAAGGTCCCATAGGAATCCCATAGGAAGTAGGCTTGACCATATGCCAACTTCACTTGAGCTAGATATCCCTTTTCAGTATTTTTGATTTTCCTTTTAAGATCAAGATCCAATTATCATTATGTATCTAGATCTTGAAATTAACAGTAACCACCACCGAAATGCTGGTGATTTTGGCTGTGGCTGGTAAGGTCATCTAGCAGTCATTTTAATGGACCACTTGCCTGTCTTCAATCACTTTTTTCTACTATAAAACCTACTTTGGTATCTCAGAAATCCCGTATGAATCTCTAGTTGTACTATAAATTGGAAGAATCTGGGGTATAACACTAGAAGGGAATGACAATCTATTTGCCGGAATATCTAAACCAGTTTTCCATTGAAGTGGTAAAAAATGAGTCATGGCCAGTAAAGAGTAAAGAGGGGGAGGAGAAAGACAGAAGAAAACAACTATCCCCTGGAAATGACTCACCTTTGACTATTACATTCGACCACTTACATGGAATAGCACACACATTTACAGTATTGTAATACAGTATATACTTCTGAGCAGTGATGTGCGGTGAGGTCAATGGCTCGGGAGGCATTGGCTAGTATCAGAGCGTCAATTAGTGGGCTCAAGACACGCCCCCCTCAGCAAGGCAGATGTGATAGCTGCCTCCCCTGGTGCTTTTTAATTGAAGTTTTATGAGGAGACCAGCGAGCCTAAATATCTTTATACCAGTGGCAGGCCGTGTGTTTTACACCTAGGCCTTCAGTGATATCCTCTCGCAATTCAACCACCTTTGAATAACCTCACCATGACACTATATATACTATATACTATACTATATATTATATACTAGGGCTATAGGCTATTGTCATTCGAAGTAACCACCCCATATTAACAGTGACCGTAACCTTTATTGAGTGGGATAAAGTGATTTAGCACGAGGCTCAACACCTATGAGAGTTACAATATGCTCTACTAACAAGCACGCGCTTATTGCCCGCGCTCCATCCAGTTTCTGAGGGGTTGCGCAATCAGAAGAGAGGCTGATTAAGCCTACAGTACGGAGCGATCACACTAATCAAACGCACTGGACTTTGGGGGTCAACCGTGCCCGGGCACGATACAGATGGTCTAGTGTGAGTGCGCCCTAAGCTTGTCGCTGCCTCACCTCTCGTCTCTCCCTGTATTTGCAGCGGAGCGCCACAAGTTTGGCGATTTTAACTATAAAAATGATTGGAATCATACAGAAACATTTATAATACATAAATAATAATAAATAAAAAAATTACTTTTCATAACAGCTATTTTCATTGGAGTATTACAGGTGAGTCTCTGCCTCCCCTAACCTCACTCCCTGTTTCAGAGATAAATCTAATCTTTTATTGACGAACCCCCTCACTATAGCCTTAAAGCTGCAATCCATGATTTGTGTTCCTGCGCAGGAGGAATTATAAAAATATACGCCCCAAAGTTAGTTTTTAGCAAAAGCTAACCTTGCTGGCTAGCTAGCAAGCTGACGCTAACTAGCATGATAACGATATCAATAGTTCACTTACGAGTGGAGCAAGAATGTAGCTAGCTCTTCATCACTGGACAAATTGATGCATCGCCCCACTTCTGTGCATGTTTTGAAACCGTTGTGTTGGAGAGGGCGGCAGGATGTCTATGGTGGCAGACTGGGGCTGGATTATAGACAAATAAATTGAAGTTGGTAACTGACCAACTGACCGTTCCAGCTACCAGATCAATATTGGCTCAGCATTTGTCAAATGGAGAGCACAAAAAAACTCAAAAGGGATTTCCGGTGACGAAGAACTAGCTACATTGTTGCTACACCAGTAAAGACATTTGTGATATCATCACTGTGCTAGTTAGCATACCACCCACTGGGTACATACTTTAGCTATTACATTATTATAACTTTTCTTATATACTTACCTGTTTATTCTCTCCTGGTATTGTACCTTTCTATCACCTAGCCACCTACTTACCTTACAGGACGACCTTTAGTGCTCGTTCGGGACTTCCCCCTCCATAGTTCAGACCACCTGTCATCCTGCTCGCTGTTATAGTCCAATTAACTGTATCATCACTCACCTGCAGCCACCCCCACACCTGGTTGTTCCATCCGGGATCCCCTACTTTCCCCCACCGGTACCAGTTTCTTCCTTTTCTCGACCCCCTCTCCTCCCTTTCCCTTACTTCTAATTTCCCGTTGTGGGGATCCAACCCTTTAGGCCCATGCCTTTGAAGCCAGGTAATTGTTTTATCTTAACCTAACAGTAATTCTAAGGCCTGGAAATGAGTTTTCTCTTTATAGGTGACCACTTTTTCAGGTTTTTGCAATGACATACAAGGAGGTAAACACACACACACACTAGAACAACAACATACTTAGACAACTCTAGCTAATAGACTTCACGCTGAGCTCTGTCAGCTCTCCAATCACAATAGCAGTGTATTTTTTTTTCTGTTAAAATTTAATTCAAGCGCCCTGAGTTCCCTCTCTGTTCCGCTGAACAGTCAATACTTAGTTGATAGTGCAGCTCAAGCAATGTGTAGCCAGAACGTCCGCGGGGGACGTTAGTGAATAAAATGTGGCTGTTTAGTGTTTCTCCAGATGGGTTGATCTGAAGAGACAGAAATGCAACCAACAGCCAGAGAGAGTCTCTCCAGAGACGAGAGGCTTCAGATGTCAGCAGCACCGCCATCGTTGCAGCTGTTACAATTATCTGGATGAGAATGGTGCTAATCTACTACCCTTCACGGGGACTTCACACCGCACTGGGGACATAAAAGGAAATAACACGCACTCCTCTTATGATGGAGGGAGGAATGATGGAAGAGGAGGACGCAGAGAAGGAGGTGAAAAGGGTAAAAATTGAAGGAAGGAGACGAGGAAAGAGGACAAGCGTAATTGCATGATCTCCCCCGCCGTTCTCCAGAAGCCAAACTAATTTCCCCAATCACTGTATTGTTGGTGTTCCACCTGACACATGCACACACTCCTGCGCTCACACAGACACACATTCATACCTCTCTGCATAATTACACAGTGCAGTTTTCAAACTTAGTCTCTTGGGACACCACATCAACGAAATCATTTTTTTCCGGCACCTAAAACTCATTTTGCAGGCTCATCTAGCCAAATTGTCCTTGTAAGTAGGCCACTAATAGCCTACACTGAACCCACACCCACTGAGCCCACACTTGGGTCTTCTGTAACACACAACACACATACATCCATTTTTCATAATTACATATGGCAGGAGATGCCTTAAAAGCCCACCTTATGAGTCAAATTCTCATATTTGACTCTCTATATTGCTTGGGCTAAAGAATGTGCTGGTATAGCTGATTATAATGGTTCTGTCATGGTTCATTGCTTTGTCAAGGTACATTTCCCCACAAATAAAAGTCTAACCTAAACTGAGAATGATTTGACAGTGAATCTACCCACAAACATCAATAAATGCCAGGCATCACATATTTATGAATAATGTTTCATCTCGCTAAACTCTGGAGCTATATGGTGTATTATTACAAAATGTCAACTTGCTTTTCAATAGCTCATCATATTGAATGGGGAAGTGTGTCATCGTGTACGCTTTCATTGGCTTTTCCCCAGCAGACTGCAGATCTCTCTCTCGCTCTCTCTCCCTCTTTCTCTCTCTCTCTCTCAGGCCGGCTGACATTTAGACTCGAGTGAAGGAAGAATGAAGAGAGGACCATAAAGAAAGGATTCTCCCCTGAAAAGGGACAGAAAGAGCCTCTCTCTACCCTCCTAGGGCGTGACCCGGTCAACCCCAATCCAAAGTCAAAATGGTTGAAGCCGCTCTGTCATCCATATAGTGGAGTAGCTGAAACCACAGGGGAGGCAAGGCTGTTTTCATATGTATGTGATCTCAATACAAACCAGACAACGGAGTAAATGGCCACTATGTGTTATGGCTGTGATTAACGTAAATAGGAACTGCCCATTTGACTTGACTTTGCCATTAACTGCTCTTGAACTGCAAGCTGTTTGAAAACAATCAGTGTAATAGATGAGTTGTATTTGAACATTAAGAGACTGTTCAACAGACTACTTTGTTATTATAATTTAAGGAAGAGGCAGAAATATGGATGCAAGGGTATGACATTGTGATGGTATAATTATAGTCTGAAGAAAAATCACAGCTTTACAATTATGTGGCAATTTATTTTTACAACACGAGGAAAATTAAATGAGCATTTTTTTTATATCTTATTAATTGGTGCTGCAAAGAAAATGTACTATTTTGAAAAGACATTGAGTTGCCTTTTACAATTCACAGTAGCTTCCTTTTGAAACATATAATAATAATAATAATACCTTTTGCAAACAAAAAACAACGTACTGGACTGGAGTACTGTGTACTGGAGTGTAAGGTTAGTCTTTTACACCTAGCCTATACTTGGAAACCAACAATACAGATGGGAATAAGAAAACAGGACTCCTGCTTTGTTGATGTTGGCTTACGTTTCACTGAAAGGTCAACCCTTAAAGGCAGTCTATGTAGGAGCTTCACTTTAATCTAGCCTACAATCTTCTCAGTAGGTCACTAGACATGGTGGTGGGATGAACTTCTAATCTATTCATTGCCCGTATGGTTTGTTGTTGTCCTCCGTCTTCAGCTAAATTAATTTTTTACAGCCTGTAAAAAGCTCCTCCCCTATAGCTGAAGCCCCTCCCACCCCTTACAATCGTCCAGGCTCAACCGGCTCTACCTCCCCCAACGATGGGTGTGTAATGCAAACAATGGCCAAGGAGCAGCCAATCGTAAGACAAATCCTGCTTCCCAAATTGATAGAGCAAGGTCCAAAACAAGAATAAACATTGGTATTAGTATTGAAAGAAGGAGGAACCTGAGACAGACCAATGGAATTAAAACTGCTGAGCTGGCTGTTTTTCTCCTTGACAGGTAAACCCAATCTACGTTATCTAACATTTGTTATCCGGACTATTGCTATTGGGGAAACTATGGAAATACTTAGATTTGGTGTAGTTTTATGTTCTAATAATAATATTAATAATAATGACTGTGTATCGACTCTGAATCCATCTTGACATCATGACTCATTTGCAAAAGATGGGACTGAAATACAACTTATAAAACTTACTAATAATACTCCAACATAATACTCTAACAATACTGTAAATAGCATAGCTACAATATCCAAAGACATGTTGCGTGCTGAATGGTTTGAAAACTGTCTGACACTGAATAAATCTTGATATTTGCTTTTCAAATCTTTCTTGGAAAACCCACAATGGGTGAGGGTGAAAACAAGACGCTTGCCTCCCACAGGAGGAGAGAGAGAGAGAGAGAGAGAGAGAGAGAGAGAGAGAGAGCTTCCAGATCTGAACATCCACAAATTATAAATCACTATACAAGTGGAAATTTATCAGACAGAGATAGAAAGAGAGAGAGAGAGAAAAACAGACTCATGGATGCAGAGAGGCCTTGAGGGAGAGACGACAACACCCAACTCACGCAATCTGAGGATAATTCATGTTAGCACTCGGAGGACAGTAAAACTGTAATGCTGGCCAGCAGGCGTATGCCCCAAACGTTATATAAAAATGCAAATATAGCAGTTATGTCCTGGTTATGGACGACCAGCCATCTCCCTGTGGAGCAGCTGTAAAAGTTCAGACTTGGATAAGATAAGATGTACATTCTGCACCACACTCTTCCAAAGATGACAAGTCTAATCCTATCCAAGTGTGTGTAAAGTGTGTGTGTGTATGCTATAAGGCTGTAGTGCCGTGTACTGCAGATACAGGCTTTCGGCTTGCAGTGGCCCCCGAGGGTGTTGGATCTCTCTTCTCATAACCACCCTCTCTCTCGCTTTCTTTCCTTCAATCCATCTCTGCCTCACTTCCCTACTCCTAACCTCCCATCTCTCACCCCTTCTTCTCTCATGCCTCGCCCTCCATCTCTTCACCCTTCCATCCCTCAACCCCCTCTTCCATCTCTCCATGTCCTTCCTCCATCTCTCTCTTTCTCCACAGCCAAGAGGCATCCAGCTTCTCATAACTCTTCATTAGCGTCCTCCCAGGGCCCCGCGGCTGCATCATGTAACAGAGCTACGTCCGACTGCAACCGGAGAGAGAAAACTGAGCTCCACAGAGACAATTAGCTCAGCCTGGAAAACATCATTGTATTCTAGTCTATGGTGTCTGTGGGGGCGGGATGGCTAACCTGGCTTTCATTAAGGCTAGGTATAGAAAACATGTTCAAACATTGTAGTGCATATGGTATTTGATGGCATAAAACTCTATGAACATACTGATGCCATGTGTTCAGCATAGGAATTTCACGAACACATACTTCACACATACAGGGGTTATATCATATTTTTGATATCACTTTATTTAGCTCGGTCTGACAGCTGAGCATGTCTGTGACCTAACAACAAGGCTTTGACCTATGAGACAATTTTAGACAAACAGACTATCTTCTTGTGTCACTTTGACATTTTTTGGTGCGTGTGTGTATTAGATGTGATATGGAGCATCAGGTGTCCTGAGGGGTAATTCCACTTAGAGAAAGACAAGGATCAGGGAAATTCCACCAGAGCTGAAACCCCCTTTACACACTCAATCACTCACTCACTCACTCACACACACACACACAATCTGATTGGTTTATTATTTTCAGGATGCGAAAACGACCTTCATAGGGTTTTTCCTCCCTGCAATCATAAGGGCTTCTTTTGTCATCAAAGGTAGCGTCTGACCAAATCTGTCATTAATACTATGCCAAGGTCATGGTTTCCCTCTCATCCTTATCTGGATCCACACATCCTCCCATTCCTCTGGTGTTACATTTGCCCCAGCATGTCTGTCTGCCAGGCACCTTACTGTAGAGGCCCCACTTTAATGGGTCTACAAACCCTGTCCATCTACACTTCAGACATCTGGATGGGCAGGTCTAATAAGCAGGTATATGAGCAGAAAATTCAGTGGTGCGGAAATATATTCAATGTATTATGTATTGTGTAATTTCCTCACTAATGCATCAACATAATAGAACTGCAGTTGCAAATTATATTGTACGCGTCTGAATGCATGTTTCATAAGTGTCAGCTTGTGGTTCATACAGTGGTAATCAAGTGCTGCACCCTGCATCTAAACACACTGATCCTACATTAGTGCAGCGACCAGGTTTTGAAAGGGTTTCATAAGACCAAGGGTTGGATAATTTTCTCAGTTCATAGAGGAGCATGAAAATCACCAAAAATGAGAGTAACAAGGTTTTCACATGACAACAGCCACAGAACAACAGTGTAGTTTGTTTAGTCTGGTTACGCAGTACATGGCCTCAGAAATGTACGGTACACAGCGACATGGTTTGACCGAATGTCAAACAAAGTCTTTCTTCATTCCACAGTTCTGCTGATTCCCCACTGCCTTAGAAATGCATTTCACTTATGAGTTATCTGCAAAGGCTAAAAGGAGGGTGAAAGCAAGATAAGATGTGCTAACTGCACAGTGGGCAGCTCGTATTAGAAGAGTCACCAGCTCTGTTGAAGGACCACTGACGCACTCAACTCCAATCTGAATTCTACCTATCATTCAATGGTACGTCAGCATGCCCACAAGCCACCATTTATATCACATATATATATACACTGCCGCTCAAAAGTTTGGGGTCACTTAGAAATGTCCTTATTTTTGAAAGAAAAGCACATTTCTTTTCAATTAAAATAAGATTAAATTGATCAGAAATACAGCCTAGATATTGTTAATGTGGTAAATGACTATTATAGCTGGAAACGACTGTTTTTAATGGAATATCTACATAGGCGTACAGAGGCGCATTTTCAGAAACCATCACTCCTGTGTTCCAATGGCACATTGTGTTAGCTAATCCAAGTTTATCGTATTAAAAGCCTAATTGATCATTAGAAAACTGTTGTGCTGATTAAAGAAGCAATAAAATTGGCCTTCCTTAGGCTAGTTGAGCATCTGGAGCATCAGTATTTGTGGGTTCAATTATAAATGGCCAGAAAAGAAGAACTTTCTTCTGAAACTCGTCAGTCTATTCCTGTTCTGAGAAATGAAGGCTATTCTATGCAAGATATTTACCAAGAAACTGGAGATTACTCAACGGTGTGTACTACTCCCTTCACAGAACAGCGCAAACTGGCTCTAACCAGAATAGAAAGAGAAGGGAGGCCCCAGTGCACAACTGAGCAAGAGCACAAGTTCATCAGGGTCTCCAGTTTGAGAAACAGATGCCTCACAGGTCCTCAACTGGCAGCTTCATTAAATGGTACCCACAAAACACCAGTCTCAACGTCAACAGTGAAGAGGTGACTCCAGGATGCTGGCCTTCTAGACAGAGTAGCAAAGAAAAAGCCATATCTGAGAATGGCCAATAAAAGGAAAAGATTATGATGGGCAAAGAACTATTTAGCAAAGAAGCAGTCAGCTGGTATTCTGTCTATAATGGAGTGGCCAGTGCAGTCACCAGATCTCAACCCTATTGAGCTGTTGTGGGAGCAGTTTGACCGTATGGTACTTAAGAAGTGCCCATCAAGCCAATCCAACTTGTGGGAGGTGCTTCAGGAAGCATGGGGTGACATTTCTTCAGATTACCTCAACAAATTGACAGCTAGAATGCCAAAGGTCTGCAAGGCTGTAATTGCTGCAAATGGAGGATTCTTTGGCGAAAGCAAAGTTTGAAGGACAAAATTATTATTTCAAGTAAAAATCATTATTTCTAACCTTGTCAATGTCTTGACTATATTTTCTATTCATTTTGCAACTCATTTGATGAATAAAAGTATGAGTTTTCATGGAAAACATGAAATTTTCTGGGTGACCCCAAACTTTTGAGCGGTAGTGTATATATATGTATTATATATGCTTATATATGCTTTGTGTAGCTAGTTGTATTTTGCCTAAACTAAAGCAGCATGTATGACTAATTGGTTGGTTAATAAATATGAATTCATATTGGTGTCCAGGGGGTGTAGCATTATCAAAACATCAAACAGACATTTTTTCAAATCAAAAAGAAGGTGCTCCAGTCAAGGACAAAACCAACTTCCTTATTACTGAACAGTTTGTACTACATCATTATAGCTTGCTAAAGTCACTTCCTATAGGGTAAGCTGTATTCAGCTTAGCCTATAAGCCGGAGAGGAAGGAGAAGATGGGAAAAACAAGGGAATGAGAAAAACCCTCCCTCAAGGCTTTGAATATAGGCTTTGATATACAGTGAACAAAATGCAAATTGACAGTGCCAAGAAGCCACACGCAAGCGCACACACAGACACAGGGACATGCACACATAAAACACACACACACACACACACATCTGATACAAGCACACATACACAAGTACATACCCACCCAGGCATTCACATATTCAAGACATAAGCACACACACACAGA
>CABFOQ010035353.1:2860-14027 GCA_900660455.1 Gephyroberyx darwinii
TGAGCAGAGAGACGTTGGTAGGGGCCCCCCCACTCTGGCTCATGGAGCCACGCTGTCTCCTGGGCTCCACCTGCAGACGCTGATTCAGCCTCCACCTCCCCCACCTCCTCTGGACCTCGTTCTGCACCTGGACCGCAGGAGGGAAGAGGTTCGTTTTCCTTATGTCGAATTTTATTATTTGGTATACAGGAATGAAAGTTCATAATGTACAGCAGAAGCAATAAATAAACACATCAAAGCTGCACAAGCAACTTCCCAGGATGGTTACATGGTACACACCCCAGACCACTGATCCACCAGGACGCCCCCTTATTCGGTTATTTTTGGTTTGGTTGCGGCATAGGAGCACAGTGCACAGCTGCACTTTGAGGAGAAAAAAGCTCCTATCTGATCACGGCCTAGGATACACTTTTGAATTTTGCTCTGAAGTTTTGGTTTCATCACTTTCTGTGTGCCGTCAGAGACCACACCCAAGACCAGATTGTTATTTGGGCATATAGGTGGATCTGCGGCATCTCAGTCAGTGAGGATGGGACGCTCTTCTCTATTGTGATTTAGGCTGATGAGTCAGGTGTGTTTTTACATTAAAATCTAGTGCAACTTTAACATGAAACTGTTTTCATATACTCATATAGATAATATAGATAGTCGGCAGTATGAGCTTTCATACAACGGCATTGATAAGCACACTTTTATTCTGGGAAATGAGGACAAAAAGGCCTTACCTCTCCATTTAGAAAACAGTACAAAACTGCTACAACGAACCCCTGCAACAGCAAATACAGAATCATTATGGGATGTCAATGTCAGATACACTAACAGTGACACACGTTCCCAGGGAAAGTCCACTGAGCATGCATGTTCATTTTTAGTAACTTCCTGCTTCAAACTCCGGGTCACCATGAGTGCAACCTCTGCACAGCACAACCAGAGTTTCCTACTGTTGGCTACTGAGCAGTTGGGGGTTAATTGCTTTGCTCAAGGGCACCTTGCCGGTAGCTGTCTGGAGAGGAGAGTGGTACCCATTCACCTTACCGGATTGATGTAGGAGTTACAACCAGTGGCCTTCCAGTAACGAGTCCACCTCTCTAACTAGTTTATCAGACAACCAACCACAGCAGCCGTAAGGAAGCATGTGTTGATATCTGAAAGAGGTATACTGTACCTGAGTGGAGGCAAACGCCAACTCAATAAAGTTCCATATTTCATAGGACGCGTCGTTGACTTTATGTGGAAGGAAGGCGAAGAGGATGTAGTGTAAACCGAAGAGCGACACCAGGAGGAATGAAGATTTAGCCAGCTTCCTGGTATTAAAAATAAATAAGTGTGTGAGCAAGACGAGTTACTTATGAAAGGTTTTTGTGTGCAACATACTTATCATGTAGCTTAACACAGAAATGGCATTATCAATATTTTGTGTCTACATGACCACGGTATGAAAGACCTTTATAGATATGATCATATTGATGTCATGCATCTGGCCAGATGGCTGACCTGTAGTGGTTGAACTCATTGCCAGGCATGTCTTGTGTCCTCAGCTTGGCCACCAGTATTCTTATAATACACAGGAAAAATGACAAGTTCACCTGTAAAGCATCAATAAGACAGTGAGTATTAGAAACGTATCAATACTTCCTGTCATCTCACGTATGACCTTTGGCTTGTTTGTTTCTTCTGTCACTTATTGTGTTATCGTTCACAGTCCAAACTCAATTAAAAATAACTATTTTACAGCATTATGGCGTCACGCCAGCATGACTTGGTTGTGTGTTTAGGAGGTCAAAGGTCAAAGCGGTACTGACTATAATGAAGAGAAGCACAGGAACTCTGAGAATCCACCAGATCCCCTCGTGTCTCCTGGTTTCCCAGCATCTTCAACACCACAGAAAGCAGGGAATTAAACACACACACACACACACACACACACTCAGTGAGCAGGGCATACTCAACAGCACATTCCCAAACCCACTTTATTCAAACATGCTATTGGTGAATTTTCATCGGACCTACCCTTCGTCCTCATGAAGGTACCTGGCCCAGCTCCAGCCTGTGATGATGACCATTGGAGACCCTGAACGAAAAGACAAGCAGTGATTTCAGTAAAGGAAGCATCCATTTGTTCCCAGCGTGAAGAGACAGATAAACATAATGGGAGTTTTATTTGTCCTGTTCTGTCGTTCTGATGCTCCATCTGTCTGAACACTCAGCGGAATCCTGTGGTGTTAGACAAATGTTTGAGGTGTTTTATGTTAACAGAGAAATTTCCAAGTGTGGGATCAATAAAATACCAAAATACCATGACAGCAACACGAATGACTGGACACAGAAACAGAGAGAGAAGAGACACAGACAGTGAGCAGGAAGATTAAAAGAGAAACCGAGAAACAGCGAGGTCTCCAGGGCTAAACCAAACAGAGCGAGGTCTCGTCCAGCAGTCCTACCCCAGCCAAGGATGATGTACCACCACAAGTGTCTCCTCCGGGATAACAGAGAGACACTGACCAGGCTGTACAGGTAGTGGCCCTCCGCCAGCAGCCAGCTGTAGTTGGCCATGATGCAGTAGTTGGTGAGCGCTGTTGCAAGTTTACAAGTCACCTGCGGGGGGTAGCAGAGGACAAAGAACACATGAGTCCATTTCTGTTATGTACCAATATTATATCTATTGCAGCCAAAGTGCCACATTGCACTCTGAGTGGGAAGGGTTTTATAACTAGTGGTGCCTCAGAATGCTAAACATAATTGTGGATATTTCTGATAATAATCTATCATTATTTGTGTCCTTACAGTCCTATTACTAGCATAAACCATAATAGGTTATCACCTGCTGTCTGATCTATTGATTAGATTGAATTCTCCCTTAGTAAGCAGAATGGGTCAAGGGGTCTGCTTCAGTTGGGCCCTCACATAACAAGAGTACTAGAACTATTTCATTGAGCCGGTGTTTGACAGGTAGTTATACACAGGGTGAGGAGCTGGGCTGCGGACATATAGTAGAAACGAGTAAAACCCACACACTTGGAACCCAGGCTGGACATTTACTCCTAACAACCAGTAACATAAGTGGAAAAGGATTTGTCTCCAAATGTCTCCAAATGTCTCTAAAATTACTGTGACTCAGTAAACTGTCTTGTCTTTAGCCCTAGTCTCTACTCCAAAACACTCTGAATTGGAGCTGGAGAAGAGTCAGCTCAGTTAACCTGAACAAACTGGTAGCTAGCTAACTAGCCAGCAGGCTAGTTTAGTTACTGTTAACATGGGACTACTAGCCACTGCTAACGCTAGCTTCTACTAGATACGTTAGCTAGTGTGCTAACCAGATGTGTTAGCAACAAGACAATGATGGTTAGCTGACCAGATAGTATGTCTAGCTGGCTAACAAGCTACATTATTGAAACACGATCACATGGATCAGTGGTCAACTGATCAGTACCCAGTCAGAATAGCACAGAAATAAACCAGGTTTATTGAATTCTGTTGAGACAACCAAGTCATACTTTTAGAAATTCACACATTCACACCTGGCAGCTCCACTGGACCAGTTAAGGGTTTGATGCCCACCCAGATGACCTCAGCTAGTCCCGGAGTTAGACCGGCAACCCTCCTGAAACAAGAACACTTACCTAAACTCTACCACTACTGCCTAAAAGGTGTATAAATGAAGTTCCAAGTGTGCAGGTTTTACTGGTTTCTACTCAGTCAGCCTGGATTTCGGGGCCTTCCTTCATTAGGGAAGTGACCAGCAGTTTAAAAAAGCCTTCTTTGAGCCAGAATAGCACACAGCACAGGCCAGCATGCCCTAGGTCTAGATGTTGGGTGTAATCACCGGGTAGACGCCACAGTGAAAATGGTCCTCGGATGAGAAAAGAACCGAGTCCCTGATGAAGATAAGTGCTGCTCGGAGGATGAAGGAAAGGAAGAGCTGGATGTGGACGAAGTTCCGTGTGCAGTGGAGTCTCCTGGGGATGGAGGACGCAATACAATGTGATAAGTCATTTGTTGTAATTGGAGAGTTCGAAACTGGTTTTGAAAGAGGATGAAGGATGATGGCTACTTGTTTGCAGATATCTAGAAATGCTCCCTCCATTGTTAAAGAGCCAATCCAGTTTTTTTTTTTACAACATTCATTTTCAATGTTTATATATCTTCTTGAAGAGTTTGAGGGTTTGAAAGTGAGCCATTTGGAAGCTTTCTTAGCCCATTATACCTCAAAATACAGGTATGTGCTACTCTTGTGCTTTGCCTACAGACAACCTTTTACAGCCTAAATACATAAGGAAGACTCAAATCAATCTCATCAATCCCAAATCCAATTTCAATCAAATAAATCTCTAAATAAAAACTTCTATGGTGTCAGGTCTTTATAGCCTTTATGTGAAAAGTGAGAGAAAACATCAATCTATTTGCCCATCACCCACTGTCCCTTGTTAAATCTGAACAATTCACCCGCCGATCGCTAACCTGAAGGAACAGAGGATGGTAACAGCCATGGTGAGGGACACGAGAGAGACAGCGTAGCCCACGGAGTACATGATCCTCACATACAGGAAGTACCTCTGAGACCTGGGCGCCTGGGGGAAACGCACAAATGCAAACAGCTAATTCAGCAGGAGCAGGGTGACGGAAGTGTGTTTGTGTGTTCTTGTATTCGTGTACAGTGAGGACATTTAGCCAGTTTGTGTGTGTGTGTGCATGTGCATGTATGTGTGTGTATTAAAGGGAGACTGCCAGAGAGTGCATGTGGATGATTATGTACGTTAATGCATATATACAGTATGAACCTGCTGGGAAAGACAGAGAGAAAGTGAGGATGTATACTGTATGTGTGATCACATGGTGTACAGCATGCACTTCAGAGAGAGAGTCAAACAGAGTCAGAGAGCTGCTGGGTTGTGTAGATACTGTCCATCTCCTAAATCACATCAGTTAAGTGCCGCTGTCCCAACAGGAAGACTGAACTCAGCCGGGCTGGGAAGATAGACTGAGAAGAAACAGAACACCTCCGCGCAATGATTTACACTGTTATTCCACTTCTATCCAATCCAAACATAACGGCGGCAATCACACGGTCTCAGATGGTGCATGCGGCAGTCTGCTCATCTCCACAGTTTACATGAATGTAAAATAATTCACACCAGGCGATGTTAAGTAGAGGCATAACCTGCACAGTAGCAGAACTTTTATTCTCAGATGAACCCCAGTGTCTGACTCGCATAGGGCTGAATTTGATTCATGATAGCGCACATATTTCTCTCCTCAGTGGCGTCTTTTGCTTTTCTTTACTATCTACCAGACATTGGTTGCACAGTATTTGCAGACATGGTTTGTGTGTGTCAGATTGAGTAATACAACGAGTGTCAGAAAGTTCAGCAATCACAGAAACAAAGGTGCTTAAAAGCCAGTTTTGTATACTTTTCAGACACTCTTCTGAATCGTCCTGATGTGATAAACACCACTATCTTGCACTCTAAGCAGGTTAAAATAAGCTGTATGAATTCATTAGAACTGATATTTGACCCTGAAATCCACAATCCGCAAGAATAATTGTAATTTGCAAAAGAAAAAGAGGTAGGGAGAGAGGAATGAGACAAGACTGTCAAAGTATAATGAGTCACAGCACAGCAAGGAGTCGCAGATTAACTGAATGATTCACTGCTCACAGGATACCACACTGCTCTCATCAAAAAATCATTACTCTTGTTATTTATGTCCACTGATCTCAGCAGGCTTATCCTCAAATACATTACTGTCTCCCTCCTAAGCACTTGAGCTGATGTAGCAGCTAAATTTACCATACAAATTGCCTGAAATCTATTGAACTCTTTTCAATGCACTTGCCAGTCTTAAACAAGAGCAGTCTATAAAGCACTGCATACGGTATATACGTACTTAAACCTGCACAATGTAACTTCATGTAATTGAGTCATTTGGTGCCCCCAGTGGCAGTGAGAGGTAGCGGTTTGTATTTTTGAAGACTTCAACACCCTTTCTGCTGTTTCGGAGCTATTTGGTTCAAGAGTTTTGATTCATCACTTCCTGTGGCAAAGTTATGAAAACTTTCCCTCCAATGTACCTGCTGACTCCAAATTTTCATTGGAGTGAATCTACAGCGGCTCAGTGAAGGGGGAGGGGCCAGTCTTCTCTGTTGCAGCCCCATTTCATGAACTAGACTGATAAGGCGCTTGTATTTTTTACATTAAAAAGTTACATAATGCAGCTTTAAGTATGCAGACTGGAGTTTTAGTTAGGACAAGAAGAAGAAGAAGAAGAAGAAGAAGAAGAAGAAGCAGCTTACCTCTAGAGGGAGGCTTTCATTGAAGCCATACTCGCATGCTATCTCATGTGGAGGGTAGGGCTCAGTCCAGCCAAGCTCTGTACAGTTCCTGAACACTCTCCCTAGGAGACAGGACAGATTCCTCAGAGAAGTTATTATTCACCCATAGGTCACATCTCATCACAATATCATATATATAGTATGTAGCAATATGTCCATGAGATCGGCCTGTTGGTCAACTTACCCTGCCTTCAAGTGCTGTTGGAAATACCGCCTAGCCTACTATCACTCATCATAGTGTATGCTAAAGTGTTAGCATGGAGCCTACTATCACTCAACATAGTGTATGCTAAAGTGTTAGCATGGAGCCTACTATCACTCTTCATAGTGTATGCTAAAGTGTTAGCATGGAGCCTACTATCACTTAACAAAGTGTATGCTAAAGTGTTAGCATGGAGCACCGGAGCAAAGGATGTGCTGGGAACCCATTGATGATTTCAGTGTCTACAACCTCATCTCTCTACAGGTAAGTTGACCAACGGGCCAATCAGCCTAACAGTAGATGTATTACTTTAACATTCCTGAAACGTTCCCCTACTTCCTCGATACTTGACTTCAAAAACACAAGATACACCCCCCCTCTCCCTGGCCCTTGCCACTAACCTGTAGTGTGTAGGAACCTGGGACAGGGTTGAGACACAACCTCTCCAACCACAGCATGGGGCCAGCAGTTCAGATGGTCCCACAAGCCCCTGCACTCTGTTAGAGAACAAGAAGAGACACAGCCAGATTAATTACACCTTAAAGATGGAGAACATGTGGAACAAATTAAACCTGATGTTACTGAAGAACTTTAGACCCAGAAATTCAATTAGTGCAGAACGTCGGTAGGAAGCTCTCAGATCTTCCACTGTTATATATCATCAGTCTGTGATGTCCAATACATTCCAGGAGTCATTCTGTGATGTGAAGTCCTTTTTTGGTGTACCCACTTTCCCTCAACCTGCTTTGTCTACTTCTACTTCAGTTATTCTTTTCCTACATTTCCCAGAATTCCTTTCAACAACCCCCAGAGAACATGAACGTTGCATTCTGCTATGGGTTTTACCTGTAGCTGGAGAGAGCAATAACGAAAGATTCATTTAACAGCTGTGGTGAAACGGGGGTTGTCCAAGACAGGGCCCCCCTGTCTTGGAGGAATTCACATCTCTGATCCATCGCCAATGCAATCAAAATAGACTTAATTGTAACCTAATCCTAGCACTCCCATTTTATTCCTACTTCATCTTGAAATCTGAGTTTTGACGCTAGACTTAAGACAGAGATTACACAAATAATAGACAGTCTGAAGGAGTGAATTCCAGCTGGGGACAAACACAAGTCAAAATAAAGAGTCAAGATTCAGATTCCTATTTTGCCTCTAAAACAACTCTCTCTTCTCCGTCAACTTAACAGTGCTCTGTTGTGTCCATTTATGGCTGAATAACTTGTTATCAATCCACCACACATCCTGAAACATCTGGCTTCAGACCCACTACATGTCTCTCCTCAGTCTTCTCTTACCTCTTGCCAAATTGTTTTGGCTCGTCTTGCTTGTCATGCCCTCAACTCACAGTGGAAACCAGCCGGGGCGGCACTGTGACCACTGTGACCACTGATGACCACTATGACCAAAGGCACACTGGAGTCTGTTTTAGCAGAATTGTCCATTATCACTTGTCATTATGTTCATATTTGACATGGTGGATGGTCCGGAGGTCCACCTAAATTCTGCAGTTATTATCCCCCAATTCCATCTGTGTTAAAGCAACCCAAAGGCTTCTGCTGAGTGAGCTTAGTCCACTAAAACAGGAAGCACAAGACTGCTTTTGGGGAAACTCTAAAGGCATGTTTAAACTACTTCCCTGTAGAATCACACTGTGTCAAGACGTTGTTTATCATAGTCAGATATATGGTTCCAGCTGTGGATATGCTTACATGGAGATCGATGGTGAGGTCGAAAATGATTGGGTGTGATGTTGTGGACGAGGTGTAAGGATAGGTGCGCCGTCAGGTAGCGTAGGTGTTGTGCAGAGATGAGTATTGGTCTGATCGGTGTTGTGTACAGGTCTGGAGGGGGCCAGAAACGTGTGTTGGGAGGTGTCTTCACCCACCTTCCTTTCCTCTCAAGCTCACCCTTAAACAACATAATGGATAATTGCATCAGATCCTGTGTATTGGTAAAAGACAGCAATACATTCAGTAGCCACTTTTTTAGGTACACCTAGCTGGTACAAAGTAGGACCCCACTTTTGCCTCCAGACCATGAATGATCCAAGGCAAGGTGCCAGAGACGTTACCCAGGGATCTCGGTCCATGCTGACTCAATAGCATCACACAATTCCTATAAATTCTTCTGTGCCACACTCATGCAGCGGGCATCCCGTTCCACCTCACCCCAGAGGTCTATTGGGTTGATATCTGGGGACTGCAGAGGCCATTGCAGTAAAGTCACTGCCATGTTGCTAGAACCGCCTTGAGACGACGGTGCTTTATCCCACTGGAGGTATCTATTTGAAAAAGGGTAGACAGACACCACGAAGGGATGCACCTGGTCAGCAATGATGTTTAGGTACACTGTGGTGTTCAAGGGACATGCAGTTGTACTAAGGGGCCTAATGTGTGCCAACATCCCCCACACCATTACACTACCAGCCTGGACCATGACACCAGGCAGGATGGATCCAGGATGGATTCATGCTGTCTGCGAAAGTCTGAGCTATTTAGTGAGATGTTATATGGTCCGTCTGTTAGCTTGAACAAGTCTTGCCATTCCCCTCTGACCTCCTTCATCAACAAGGCATTTTCCCCCTCAGACTGGATGTGTTTTATTTAAACTCTAGACAGTGAGAGCTCCTGAGGTCCTGGAAGCAGCCCGCCTGGCGCCAACCAACATACCATGTTAAAGTCAATGAAACCAGGAGTCTTGCCCATTTTAACGTTGAGTTGAACAGCAACTCAACCTCTTGACCCTGTCTACATGCTTTATATACTGAGTCACAGCTACGCAGCTCACTGTCTGGAGGAGTGAGCTGTTTGCGTTAGGGGAGGTGTGCCCAATGAAGTGGCCTAATAAAGTTGTATGCCTTGTTTAAGTCTGATCTTCGTCAACTCGGATTGCAACACCACATGCCAAATGTGAAGAACCCAAAATCTGGAATTCAGTCATAACGAATATCTTCAGACCTCTTGAAAAATGTCTCGTAACATTTCTTGGATAAAAGACGTTTCACAACCATCCCTCTCTCACTTTTTCCTGTTCTCTTTTTACTTCTCTATTTTCTTTGCTATCATCAAACCACACACACACAATCAGTCGTTCATATCACAAATGAAATTTAATCAGTTTGACATGAATTTGCTATTGATTGTTGTCTATCAAAGTGTCTAACAAGTTTTTGCCTCTACCTACACATAGTCTTATTTAAAGCATATTTAATAAATTAAATTGTTCATAAATTGGCCAGAAACTGTATAATTTTGGAGCTAAAATGTTTTTGCATATATTGAAATTCCTACGTACATTTTTTCCATGTTTCTTGGTAAATTAAACTCAAAGTTAGCTTTCAAATCTTTTTAATGTGCCTTTTTAATTTAGATTTGGTACTGGGATTTAATATTTGGAACAACGAAGCTGTCAAACATGTACACGTGTTAAGACACCCCGGCTTGTGTTGCTGTTCACTTGAAGGAAATGTCTGTTCATTACTTTCATGCCTGAGGTCAACGAAGCCCTTTGGCCCCGGTGGAACTCTAGAAATGTGTGATGCCATTGCGCGAGACATCAATCAACCAACTGACCGGGTTAATTCAATCGTTCTTCAATTGTCTCATCTTTAGCACCAATCTGGGAGGGGAAACCATGGCAACGCTAAATTTGTCTGTGCCGCAAATGGAATTAGCTGACAGATCATGCTATTACCTGCTTCTATAATGGGAGCAGGTACGTGCCGTTTCCTCTGGTGTCACCACGTTTGGGGGAAATCACAGCAGCACACCGGGAGTGCAACGATTCTTCTGTTAATCTTTATTTTCTCCATCTTCAAGCCTCCAGGCAAAGGTTAACACTTGGGCTGCCAAGTGCCAGGGTTTGATCCCCAGTGGGCTTTCCCACGCTAAAGCATCATACTGTGAGGCACTATGGACCTTTACACATATTACACGTCGACGGAAATCAGAACCAGAACATTTAAACATGTTTTTGAGGTCTATAACTTTAAATAGTTGGGGTTTTTTTCTGTTGAAGCTGTATTGTCGCCCTTCTTTGACCCTCTCACCCACTTTCTTATCATGGCAGAGACGGTGATAACATGACCTGCCTTGTTCTCCCAAGCTGGGCGAGCTCCTGTTGCTCCTCAGCAGCTCCATGCAGTTCACTTCATCTTGCAGTAAAATATAGTTCGGGTCGCATTCAGGAGGAATAGCTCTCACCTGCAAACGGGAAATTTTGGATGAGGATAAATGTACAATACACTGGCATGCAGCGCAAATAAATGCATTGGCTTCCAAACGAAAAATCACTATACTATTCCTATAAGGACTCATTGTGTCTGTGGTGCTGAATAGTACGTTTATAACTACTTTCTCATACTTAATGGTTTATTTTATCACCTATGGTATGCCTATAATATTCTTTTAAGGTCCTATAATGAGTCTGTGTTGCTCAATAGTGAGTTTATAGTGACTTTATCATACTTAATGGTATTTATATCTTCTATGGTATCCCTATAATATTCCTATAGTGACTTATACTATTGCTGTGATATTTGTATAGTATCCTTCTGAAATGTATTAAAGCAATACTAGTTCTTTTTCGTAAAAGCTGAATCCAATATGAAATTACTGTATGTATGTTTC
>CABFOQ010035401.1:5718-16860 GCA_900660455.1 Gephyroberyx darwinii
GGTCTTTCTTATACCCATTTGAGGATTCAGACTGTGGGGGCTTTGATTTCAACTCTCCTCCTAGCCTCTCTATGTTTGTCTTACTGCATGGAGATTCTCGGCCAGAGCATGCAGCCCTACCCAATGCAGCACCCCCTTTTAGCCACGATGGTGAGCGCTGTCAGTCTGCTCCATAACCTGCTGGTGCTCGGGCTGGGCCAAGGTAGCCTGCTGGGCAACAGGCATGGAGAGGTCTGGGAAGTGGAGACCAGATCCCATCTTCAAGTGAACGGGAAAGGTAATGTCGATCATACATCCACCCACTTAATGGTACAATGAAGGGAAAGATGGCTTATTCTCCTTGTTAGCTAATTGTCCACATCTTTACGTACACCTATTTAACAAAACATTTGCCACATATTTATTTTTATTTTAAAAATTCTTATTTTTTTATTTCCTGGACAACAGCCTGTATTGGCAACTTAATGGCGTAATCAGTAGGCGTACATAAAAATTCCAACCAATAAAATATCATCAGAGATTTTTGAACACCCCCCTCCAGCCTCCCATCATATAAAACCTGCAACGTAACAAATTTCAAACTACAGCGACACAAGTGACAACATAGTACGGCGGTGCATTTTTGGGTCCTCACTCCTGCAAACTCTGTTTCCCTTTTCCTGAGACACCATGGTTGCATCCTGTTGGATAGAATTTATTCATTCATAAATTTGCAATTTTGCGACAGCTCAGTATTACACGCAAAGCCTTTTTGAACTTTCAAACACTTTTTGAACAGTCCCTCAGTCTGTTTCAGCTGGAAATACATTGAATTACGGAATCATGACACCATCAACATGCCATCTCCTTGTGACTTTAAATTATCGATGCAAAAGGGAAGCACACTTTAGCCAGGACTAACATTTTGTTTTAGTATTGCTTTCTACAGATACAATAGTATGCTTGTCCAGATCATGATTTTGCCCTTTTTTTGCACGTAATCGTTTCCCTTTGAAGTAGCCGTTAAGTGTATAATATTCAGCTGTAACAACACATGAAACAATGTTCATGTTTGTTTTTCATTCCTCTGTTCAACCCTCACAGTCATGGCCAAAGAGCAAACCAAAGATCACACTGAGCAGGGGTGTGTCGTGGATGAAGTCCAGTCTGCTGTAGATGGTTCATTCCACAATGGAACGCTTGTCCTCTGTAACCCAGGGACCTCCAGTGTCCCAGATAGTGACTGTCAAGCCCAAACCCACAAACCATCACCCCAGATCCACAAACCGCCTCTACCAGGGGGCCACTTGCATACATCAGTCCCACATGGCTTCTCTTCGAGGCCCGGTTACACCTCAGACAGCCACGCCTGTGAGGTACCAAGCA
Source organism: Gephyroberyx darwinii (assembly GCA_900660455.1). Lineage (NCBI taxonomy): Eukaryota > Metazoa > Chordata > Actinopteri > Trachichthyiformes > Trachichthyidae > Gephyroberyx > Gephyroberyx darwinii. Next base: position 7,084 of record CABFOQ010035401.1, read on the forward strand.
GCACCACAGATATGAAGGCCTCTCAGTGTGATTCAAAGGGATGCTTCACAGAGAAAGGCGCTAGCTGCATGGGACGTTTAGGTAATTGGGTGTAGCTGTGTGTGTCATCTTTTGTGTTATGGGAGTGTGGTCATAAAATGTTTTAATCCCAGTGTTGTTGATTGACATGGCAAATTGAAAAATATATGAAACTGTTTTTTTAAATTTCCCATCTGTTCTTTTTGTGAGCTAACATACCCAAACCATGTTATTCCAAGCTCTGATCACATGTGAAAAATAATTTGATGATTCGGACAGTCATGATTTATTTTTTCTTTCAGACAAGCAAATTGCACCTCAAACGGTCTTCAAGTCAGATCACTTCATGCAGAGCTCTGTCCCAAGGGCCCAGTGGCCACACTGTCTCCCAGCCCTCATCCTTGTCCTCCAGACCCTCCTATGCTCCATTCTGGCTCTCACCAACGGCCTGGTGCTGCTGCTGCTCAGCCCAGAGTGCCTGCACAGTTCTCTGTCCTGCAGCATCCTTATTTACCTGGATCCTGCCCTCTCCCTGGTGGCTGTGATGGTGCTGCTGGCCATAGCAATACCACAGGTGAGGTGTCTAAATTAGTATTAAGGGGCCTTTACATTTTTAATTTTCATTTTAGGCATTTAGCTGATGCTTTTATCAACAATCATATCAGGGGCAACCGTGTCAAAACCTGTAATGATCATAACCACTTTTTTACCGGTTTATCTCACCACCAGGTGTACAGGTACGGACTGCTGTTGCTCCAGGCCATCCCTCCACAGGTTTGTGTGTCCGACCTTGGACGGAGGATTGCCAGTGTGCCTGGAGTCCAGGCTCTGCACGACCTCCACATTTGGCAGCTGACAGATACATGCATGGTGGCCTCCGTGCATGTACACTGCCAGGCTGAGTTTCAGACACACAGGTGAAGTTTAACTTTAACATTTGTTGTTATAAATAACCTAAGAGGTTATTCTGAATGCCAACACCCTTGATGTTATAATATTATAATTATTAATATCTCTTAAATATCCAGCTGGTAAAGATGTTATCATTTTGTCAAAAAAAGACTTAAGCTGCCTACTATCATTTAAAGTATCATCTGTTTTATTTGTCATTTTGTAATAGTAGGTGCCACGTTTTTCAAATGGTGGACAGCTATTTTTAGAAATAAATTATTAACATGTTCACGTTTGTTTTTGGTTTCCCTGAATGTGCAATATTCTCAATTAAAGAATGCTGATAATAGTATATAATAATATAATATATAATATATATAATATAATATAATAATAATATATTACTAATGCATCGTCAATCAATGTATGTCCAGGTTTGGTGACCTGATGTCTGGGGTCACCAAGGTGTTACGGAGTGTAGGAGTGAGCTGCTGCACCGTACAGCCAGAGTTTCTTCCCTCCTCTGCATCCCCTAACAGCAGCCTAGATCACAGCAACAGCAGCCCCCCTATCATCCACAGAGAGGCACCCTCCCTGCCCCCTCTCCTGGCCTGTAGCCTTGCCTGTGGAAAGGACTGCGCTAGGAAAATGTGCTGCTCTCCTCCAGTGGTGGAGACAAAGGAGCCGCCAGCACCATCAGCTGGAGAAACCGAGGAAGAGCCTCAGATGTTAGTCATTGAGAACACCTTCCTCTGACTTGCAGTATGAACTAAAGAATTATAGTGTATAAAAATAAATGAATGAACACTCTGTGGTGTCCAATACGTAATGATGTAATGAATGAGTGGGGGTGAATAGGTGAAGAGGTTATTCTGTATGCTGGAGAATGAAATCAGTGTAAGCATCCGTGAGACATTCCCTGTATGTATGTATGTTTTAAAGATTAGAACGTTTGTTGCATTGTATTAAGATAAGATAAGATAAGATAAGATAAGATAAGATAAGATTTGATGGCCCTTTATTGTCACAGAGGGGAAATTGCAGTTATGCAACAGCATATGTACAAAGTAGCAAGAAAGAAGCACACAGCAATATACAATATACAAACTACAAAATATCAAGAATATAAGAAATATACAGGTTATATAAAAACATATACAGGTTAGTGCATACCAGTGGCAAGAAATAAATAAATTAGCTTTAGGGCAATGTACAGTTGTGCAATTCTGAGTAGCGCCGTTCTGAGTAGTCCACTTGTGCAAAGACCAATTATGAATAGTCAAAGTTTGCGTGTGTGTGTGCGTGTGTGTGCGTGTGCGTGTGTGTTAACAGGACTCCATAATAAAGATGTCCGTCTGAAGTCTTTGTCCCTTTACTTTTGCTATATTCAACACAAGTGGAGAGTGGAGGCATTTTTACTGCCATGGATATGTTATGTGTTGCTTACATTTTACCTGTAACTTCTATGTTCACTATAATGTACTGGAATAAAAATAGATTCACCAAAGTCTGTCGGTTTTTATTTTGGGAACAGAAATGCGGGTAAGTGAAGTACATCATGCTACGTTGAGCTAAGTATATTGTTGTCTATTACAAGGCTACAAGAATAATGCAGATTGCCATAGTAGCCTATTAGATCTGGCCTATTAGATCAAAACTGACCTTTCACATGTTATGGCGTAGCCAGGCTCCACCTTCTTGTTCTCAAACAGCCAATAAAAATGGGTCTATTTTGCATAGTTCAAGAGAACCCAGTTTCCTAGCTTAAATTCTGTCTTTATAAGACAAATGTGCGATTAACGTCGTTTGTTTCTCTTTTATTCTTCATGCGTGTACTCCATTTGTTATAAATACAAGCAACTGGCAACCTTTGGTTTGACACCATCATAGAGGTATATATGAGCGATACCGCCTATATATAAAGTTCAGGCGGTTAGTTGAAGTGCCCGGATGATCCTCGGTGGTCCGGGGTGCAGGCTTCAAACCTGTAGCTGCTTAGCGGCAGAGTGGTTCAATTCCACCTTTCGGGCGACAATGTCACATGTAATTTGAATTACTATTTACGTTTGTTAATAGAAATCCCTTGTCCGTGGTAAAATCTTAAAATCAGACGGGCACAGTGATTGAAGTGAATATAAAAATGAGCATATAGTCAATTCAACTAGACATGTTAAGACTGAGGTAGCTGTCAATACCATAGATTTGTGTTATTTCAGAAATAATAGGCTGTTTCTTATATACCGTGACGATTTCCTCATAAAACCTACTTCCGGTTAAATGTTCTTGGATTTCAAAATAAAACTCGGAATAGTTCCATACTTCCCCCTTGATAATCATAACAAACATGCTGAAATTGAAAATATGACTGTGTGAATATAAGCTTGGTGGTCGATTACATATTCACACCGAGACAGAGCAAATATTAACTTCGTCTCTTTGAAATGTAAGTGAAAGTAAAAGAAAGCATTTTGAATATTCATTTTATTACCGAACCGATGTTATCATTGTAATATAATGCACTGAAATGATAACTATCATTCCTTTAAGGCAGGGGTGGCCAATCATGTGCCATGGAGGGCTAAGAGTATGCAGGTTTTCAACCAAAGAGTACAGCAGGTGATTTCACTGATTAGCACACCTTCAACCAGAGAGGAGGAACTAATCAGTGAAATCACCTGCTGTAGTCTTTGGTGATTGGCCACCCCTGCTTTAAGGTTTTCATATAATTGAGTCGTGTAACCTTAGCTGCTATGATTTCTATCTGTTGTTGAGTTGTTGTATGGTCCTGTTTTATGCCTATATTTTCTTATAATAAAAATACTTAAAAGAAAGAGCAGTTGTGTTATTATGGGTTGTTTTTTTTATTTCTATTATAACAATCATAACGTGTTATCACACACATCTAAATCTTAACATAGCACTTATGTAGTAACCCTGTTTAAAAACAATACTAAGACTATGCAATATAACCGATTATTGGGTCGCCATCACTCTGGACGTATGCATAAGAAATTTGCTAGATAGGCATACAATTTTAACAGCTTCTAGTGAAGACGGAACAGTATAGCAATCAAGAAGTGTTACTATTGGTTACTATGGATGCCATCTGCAGACAGCCTGTGTGGACCAATCATCAACGAGAGCTTTCTTTCTGCTATCCAATCATTGTACTCCGCTGCGTGGGCGTATTAGATTACTGCGGAAGTTAGCATGTGTAGAATGTCCTTGATTCTGAGGTAACGTGGGCCATTTGTGTCTAAAGCACAATTTTTGTAATTAATTGGTAAGATGCACGTTTCATAGTATTCTTAAATGTGTATTTGACTTATAAAGGTGCTATTTCATTAAGTAAACCAGCTCGTAATTAGGTTGTCAGCCAATGTTAGCCAACTTGCTAACCGGATTGTCCTTACTCTAAGTAATGTTATGGCAGTTAACGTTATTTGATTATGTTTTCTGAGTTCCAGTAAATTATTGTTTACTAATTGAAATTTTGAGAAGATAATCACTAATTTGTAATGGATTCCATTTGAGAGTAACGCTACAGTAATGCCCCTACTGTCACCAGACTTTAGCTAATGTTATTTATATTCATGGTTTTATGTTACATTTTTAAAGCGTCCTTTAAATTGCCACATGTGAGATAAAGTTGAATTGCATTGAATTGAACTGAAATAGTGTAGGGGAGATGTATCTGTGAAATGAAAGAGACAAAGTTATGATTTTTATGTTTTTAGTTTCCTACAAGTTATTAGGTTGTTCGCATGCAACACTGTTAATTTGATCATTTCAGGGATAGATATTAGGAATATATTTGTCCTGATCAAATATATCTTGTGTATGGAAAAGGCTGTACCGTTGAAATGAAATTACATAATGAATGATCCTACCATTTTTTACTTACCTAGCTTAATGGTCACCTGTATATCAATGTATCAATGTTATCAATGTCACACTCCTTCTTCTTCCTTCCAGGTCGGCTTGTGCTCAGCCAAAAACAAATCGTTATGCCTCTTCATAAATACCCCCCAAAAATCTGGGACGCCCTGAAACTGAAACAGGGCATCTATGCTCGTCTCCCTAAACACTACCTCAAGTCCCTTGATCAGAAAGAGCCCACCCCGGTCCACTGGAGGCCCCTAGGAATCAAGTACAGAGCCAACCCCAATACAGGGCTCAAGGAGCGGGTACAGGATGTCCCTATCCCCATCTTCTACCCAAAACAGTCCCAAGATGGACTTTGGGGAGGAGAAGGGTGGATATCAGGGTTCAGATATGCCAACAATGACAAAGTGAGTTGCTAGGATGATTTTTTTTTCTAATTCTATCCCACATTTGTATTGCAAGGAAAATGTAAACACTGGACTGCAAAGCAGGCTAAAAGTGATCTTAATGGGACAAACCATTTAACTGTGATGTCCTAGGTTTGAATCTAGCCTGGGACTTTTGTTGCATGTCAACCCCATCTTCCCTATCTCTCTTCACTGTAAACTGCCAATAAAGCAGAAATTACATAAACATTATGTTGGGAAGCAAGGTAATAGAGTAATAAACATTTATAAAGTCATATGGATTGTGTTTACATTTAGAGATGCATGCTGCCTGTCCTCATAGTGTTATCTAGGGATGTTAGTCTGACACTATACAAGCCCAGCACACACTTTGATCTTCCAACACTTCAACAACACTGCCTCAAACCAGTGTACTGAGCTATGACATTTGTGACAAATGAAGCTCCAGACACTATACCATTTTTTTTTTTTACTTAGCTGTCTACTCGTCTGAAGAAGGTGTGGAAAGCACAGTTGTTCAACAGAGAGCTGTACAGTGAGATCCTCGACCACAAGTTCACCATCACAGTCACAAGTCGCACTCTGGACCTCATAGATGCTGCCTACGGATTTGACTTCTACATCCTCAAAGTAAGAGAAAGCTTTCAGTTACATCTCACAGGCTTCTGAAGATAGACGTTGACAACAATACAACTTCCTGTAATGACATTTCTAATTGGGCTTTCCATATGCCAATGTTGTCTCTCGTGTCCAACCTCCATTAGACACCAAAGGAAGACCTGAACTCCAAGCTAGGGATGGATTTAAAGCGGGCCATGCTGCTGCGTCTGGCTCGCAAAGACTCAGAGCTGTACCCCAATGACTCTTCCATGAGAGAGAAGGTCTACAACAAATACAAGGTGGGTGTGATGCATTTTAGTTAAGTGGCTGATTCCAAATGTTTGTATGAAGTAAAGACCACATATCCTGTACTTAAGGGCTGGTTTGTAATAGATAGGAATGGGATGAAAACCGGTTGCTTATGTCAAATTGTGTTTTGAGTCCTCTCCTTTTTTTTTTTTACTTGCTCCCTTCTTCCCTGGCTCTGTTCATTGTCCTGAGCAGCAGTTTGAGATCCCAGAGGAGGAGGCAGAGTGGGTGGGTCTGAGTCTGGAGGAGGCTGTGGAGAAACAGAGACAGTTGGAGCACAAGGTAGCAAAGTCTTTACACTACTCAGGTTGACCCAGCTCAGTGCTTATCCACCATTTCACCTTGAAACCCCTAAAAACAAGGCAAAACCAGCTCTTGACCCACTGTTGCAGGCTAAAATGTGCAGAACTTTCAGGCTCATTCATTTATTTTCCATACCCACTTATTCCTATTCCACCATGTACAATCTCTGATTATTTTCCTCTGTGTTTTTGACTCAGTTTTGTTCTGACTCTTTTCTTTTAGGAGCCAGATCCTTTGTTTAAGACCTGTGTGGATGAGCTGGTGAAGGAGTTGACCATCCAAAAGCTCTCAGAGCCACAGCTCATAGAGAAGAAGTAATGACCAGAAACATGTGAGCAGGACACAGGCAACTTTCAGATTGAAATTGATTGTGTTGAACTGTCAAGCTTCTCCAGATGTTGGCAGCAGCTCTAGTCACCGAATTTCTATCTGAAAAGTTAAGTCCCTCAGTACTGAATGTACAACCAGGACAACGAGGTTTACTCCCACTTGTGAGTGACACAGGGTGGAAGTGACACAACTGACAAGGTCACGTCGGACTTTTTTTTTTTTTTTGGTTCTGTTTTTTCCTTGCATTGGTTTCTTAAGACTTCTTGTGACTAATTTCTATCTGGAAAAGTCTCCACTAATCAATATATCCCCCAGCCCTTTCTAATGTAATGCTCATGAAGAGGATATCTAAGTAATAAAAAATAGTTTTTTCTTAAACCCTCTTTTCTGCTCGTTGTTTTTGGTTTTCTTTTTGGGGTTCCATTTATACATCGTTACTGCCCACCTCCTCATCAAGGTCATGCAGTTCAATTTGTGTCCAGGAGGGGGCAGAGTCCCCTTCTAAATCCCCATTATCTTTGAGGACATTACCCAGAATATAGTTATGTATGTGTTTGCCCACAAGGTGGAGGTTGCTTTAAATGAGTGAAGGCACCATTAGAGTGAATGAGTTTTAGTGAGAGAGACATGGCTTGTTTGAATTAGTCTACCTACTTTGTTTCTTCAGTGACTTACAAGAATGAGGAACAATATCAGAGATTAGTGAAGGTAGTGTGTCATTTGCTGTGGCCTAGCAAAGATATCAGACATTGCACTTAACCTTGCCCATGCAATGTCAGTATGAAGTGCGGCGTGTCACACCCCCTCGAGCTATAAACCTACCATTTTTACTTCTCAGCATTTCAGTATTTGGGGCACTAAAACAACAATAATAATAAACTTTGACCCTTACAAATATTACACTGAGACTGCAGCAAATGTCCTTGTATGGTGTTCAAGTTGAGTAATGGAAAATATATTTGAAAACAAAAAATAACTGCTTTCACTTTCAACACTTGCGGTCTGATCGTCACATCGGGGAGTCCCTACTGCATTGGGGACTCCCGTGGGTGTTGTAACCTAGCAACTGAAAAAAGGATTTTCTACCTGTAAACACAGCGATCTCTCCTTATATGGATTTGAGGTTAATTAATTTGGAATTACCCTTTCATATTATGTAATGATGGAGCTACCTGCTAATTTTCACTGTGAATTAGATTGCAATGTTAATAAGCAGACTCTGAAACCAAATTTGTTAAATCTTCACTTGGCAAGTAAAGGGTATCTTCCACAATGTCAAATCTTGTGGTTTTCTCACCACCCCATATTTGGCTAGTTCACCTCTTGATGCACTCTACCATGCAAAATGAGGCTAAAACCAAGCGGTGTCTGACTTAATGTTTTTTCTCCATCAAGTCACACAGTCTTAGATCAGTCGTCAGATTTGTATGTGTGAAAGACGTGGAGAATGACCTGCCAACCATGACCCTGTTTGAAGTCTATTTCTCAGGTTTTCCAACTGAACTGTCGTTCATCAGCTGTCTCTTTTGTCTGACTGTGGTCTAGGTGGAAAGGTGACACTGGTCCTGGAAACCACTCCAGTCACCCATGACCTGCCTCTTTATCTTAAGTGTCTATCTCAATAAAGCTGAGTGCTTTTTAGATAATGGTTGGCAGATCATTTGTCTCCAGTCCACCCTTGCAATCAATGTTGATTTTTATTGGAAATGGAATTGTAAGTCAGCAGGTATCTGGCTTATTCTAACATTCGCCATCAAGTTAAGGAAGAGTTGGCCCTTGAAATCTGACTCAAGTCGAATAGCACATTTCTGTTGAATCCATCTACAACATGTAACTCTAGACACCACACAGCATCATGGTTTGCAGGCTGTTAGGCCTCCATGCATATCTGTTATCATGTAGATATATGGAGTTTTACTGTATTTGTACTGAAGTTTTGTTTTGAAAGAAAAGAAGCTTTGAATACAGGTGTACCTTTCATGATATAGGACCTGGGCAGGATTCTGGTTGAATTGCGATCAACTGTTTCTACATGTAGAAATCATCAAGGACCCCAGTCACCCTGCACACTCACTGTTCACCCTGCTACCGTCTGGCAGACGGTACAGGAGCGGTCAGTCACGCACTTCACGACTGAAGAACAGCTTCTACTTGCAGGCCATCAGGCTTGTTTTTTTGATTTGATTTGATTTGATTTGATGTGTACCTACCTTGTTGGAATGAGCCTCGTCCAAAACATTTCATTGTACAGTATGACTGTAAGTGATGCTGCACATTTGATAATAAATGACTTGAACTTGAACTTGAACTTGAACTTGACTGTTCTCGAGTTGCAGTGCTTTACTTAGATATATTTTTAAAATATTTTTTATTTTAGGTATTTTATATGGTCTATTGGTGAAGTAGCATTAATCACTATAGGGGATAAAAATAATTCAGCAGAGGCAGGGATATATATACCAGAGGGGGGGAAAGCCTGCTAGGTAGGTAGATCAGTGGAAATTAGGGATATTACGCATACCCTTTGACATCATACGTACGTACATATTACTGTCTGTGTTTACCTCTGTCTGTGTCCTGCATGGAACCAGGAAATGTGAGCTGATTCGGCAGGTGGGCGATGATGACTTTCTGTATCGCGTGGTGGCCCCATCTGTGGGCAATGGGGGGATCACACCCCCGGGCTCAGCCAGTCAGGGCGGAGGGATTCTCCAAGACTTCATCTTACTGGCTTCCAGGAGGAATCCATGTGGCAGTGGGTCAGTACAATGATTGGCTGGAAGGTCTCCAGTTCAAGTTGATTTGCCGTTGGTGGTGGTGGTGGTGGTAGCAGAAAGGTCAGAGGTCACCACCTCTCAGTACTCTATTAGGTCCTGTTATAATGTCGACAGTAGATATGTAGTAGTGTACAGTAGGGCCCATTGGGATTTGAGTATTCTATGAATTCTTTTGAAATTTTGGAAAGATTTTAGCACTACAACATTTTACAATTCATCAACAAATGCGTGTACCGTCGGTGTGTTTTTTTCCTTCC
>CABFOQ010035424.1:2695-12844 GCA_900660455.1 Gephyroberyx darwinii
CATCTGTTTAGTCAGACCTCTTCAGGAGGCGGGGAAGCTGAGTAGGAGGCAACAGTTTGCCCTAAGCCATACTTGTGTGTGTGTGAGAGAGATTTCAGACGTCCAACCTTTTTGTCTCTTTAACTGGAACTAGGGTTACTATGGACGTGAGTCTTGGCTGGAGGAGGGATTTCAGTTCATTATCATCCGTTTCCATTTCCCTTGTTTTCTCATAACTTTTTTGGGAGAAAGAAAAAAACTCCACCTTTGGGACTCTGTTGTATTTTGGTGAGGAGGAGTTTGTGGATTCTGTGGATTTGTTTACGGTGACAGAGCAGCATGGCTGCCCCATCTCTTCTCCTGTACATTGACAGGTAGGCCAACAGAAATTGGGCATGGTAATTTCCTGTGTATGGTTGTTTTTTTTTGGCTATAAGGTTACATTGGTTGGATTCTGTACTAAAAAATCAGTTTCTTGGTAGAATAGTCAAGTGATCAGTTTTTTTTACATTCACTAGTGGCCTGTAGATGAGAACTTGATTCCTGCCTAGTTTTGTGTGTCTGTGCAAGTGAGAAAAAAATATCTGTATATAAATATCAAAAAATATACACATATCTCTTGTGCTAGCTCATTTTCTGCCTGACTTAAGTATAACTGTACCCTGACATTAGTGTGTTCTGGGGTCACTATCATTAAAGACAGCACTACGAGTACTGAACGTTCCCTCCTGCCCTCTGATGTCTTGTAACACGGGTGACTCGGTGTACTGCGTTTACTGCTCTTGCACTGGGTAGTCTGGCATTTCCAAACCAGGTGCCACAGTGCTAATTCTAGAATACGAGCTACAGTGCCACTACAGTGTAATGCAAGGTTTTACTTTGACTTCAACCTCCACTTAAGTCCCTTTGCCAGTTCTTTTTTGAGTTTGTAACCATTCCACTTGAGCACTCTACTAGAGCTGCAACCAGTGAGCCGTCACATTGAGACACATTTAGCCTTGACTAAATGCAAATCAACTTCATATCACTTTTCTGACAGCATCGACCATTACTCTTAAACATAGCTACAAAACAATAAAACCTCCAAATCTCAACTTCGTTTCTTCATAATTTGATTTGAGGCCCAACGTCAACCTTTGCTCTGTGAAGGTTGTACTCGGCAGTCAGTCGCCCTCTACACTCAAATCTGTGTGCCATTCTTTCAGAGGGTTACTTGGGTTCAACACTCTTCACAGTTGAAAGGGGTGGCAAGCCTGTATACGGCTGGCTACAATTAAACTCTTCCCCCCCCGGGTGACTTCACTCCTTTGTTTTTCTCTCTGGTATCAAATATCAGATTTCAATCTTTTCTCTCATCCATCCCTTCCTTGTCATAAGACTTGAGCAAAGCTGATGTTTCTTTTTTTATTTATTTTTTGCTCCCAATGGTGTTGTGTTACTTTGATTAGATATTTTGTTATTCAAATGTCAGCTTCGCCTGGCAGCTCTCCTTTCAGCTGGCGTTTCTGATGGAGTGTGTGGTTGTAGCATGTTGCTAACCACACACATTCAGCGTCTGGGAAATGCTGAGTAAATCAAGTTTCCAGTGATTTACTGTCTAATCACTATCATTCTCACGACTTGCCAGACTTACTTATTTGTTTCACTTACTTGTCTTAGCACTTGCTTATATGCTTCACTTATTTGTTTAAATAAAAAGTAGGTAGCTAACTTATTGCACTTTTACCTTAGCACTGGTTCTGCTCTCAGATGCTTGTTTAGGAAGGAAATGCACTTACAATTTCTGGTGACTAGTAGTTCTCGTGCCTACCTATGTTGAATGCACTTATTGAAATCGCTTTGGTAAAAAGCATCTGCTAAATGACTGTAATGTCATCTAAAACTGTACGGATAGCTCTTAGCCTAGGTACAAGTCATTTGAGTGTTCTTGGTGATTTAGACAATCACGTTAGCCTTAGGCTTGATTCGTTAAACTTGTTTGTTCGCAAGCCTTGCCTCTGCATGAGCAGCACTGCAAGCTATGACATGAAAGTGGTCTAATTGAATTTTTACAGAACTTCACCCCTACATCTCTATCACTAATACAGAAAGAGAACACACCCTGTGGCTGGTGCCCAAAGAAAACTTTTGATTTTTTTGACTATAGGATGGCCTGGTGAAGGTGGAAAAGACAACCGAGTTATGGAGAGAAGCTCGTGGTCTCTTGGTCACGGTGTCTTCTGCAGCTGCTGCCTACTATCTGATCTGACTTTCTGATAAAATAATACAAAATAAACTATACATAAAATATTTAGCTGATGCCCTTATCCAGAGCAACTTACAATGAATGAACAGGTCGGGTTTCAGTGCCTGGCTCAAGGACACTTAGCAATTGATGGACATGGCATTGGCTGCCGTGGGGATTCAACCTGGGACCTTCTGGTTACATGACTGTCTCTCTAACCGCTGAGGGTGAGATCACACATAGTTTGTATTCTCTGGCAGACTCATAGTGGAAAACCTTTTTTTTTGGTTGCATTGTATTTGGTTTGTTTAGGTTCACATGGACTCACAAGTAGCTTGTTTATTGGACAGTTTTGATAACCTGTCATCCTGCCAGGTTAGAGATTTGGGGAGTTGTGCTCAAATTAATTTCCAGTCCCTGTAACTTTAGCTAAGTGTGACAGACTTGTCTGTGCTCTTTGCTGTAATTTATTCTCTGGTGTTCGTTCATACCAGTTGAGAACACATGAAGAAACTGCTGAATATGAGTCCACACTGCGGTTTGCCCTCGCTTCATTTTGTCATGCTAGGCTTTCCAAGCATGAGGAACTGCTGGGCTATCAGATGTCAACATCCATTTCCTAATAAATAAAGCCTTTTGTTCTGGGGTTGATTGCCTCTTTCACCAATGAATCATGGTGAGGGAAATACTCGTCAGTATGCATATTTCATTGCTTTTTGTCTTCTGAGACATGCAACAGTAGTTTGCTTGCTTCATGGGCATAGTCAACCCATACTAATTTAGTGGGGGGCCTGTATTCTGTTTTGTTCCATTTTGGTACAACCAGCCTCTCATTTGTCTTGTGTTATGCCTTTTACCTCATCACCAGAGATTGGTGAATGTTTGGATCCTGCCTGGAGCTGAATGCTAAATATAAACAGAGCAGCCATAAAATCTCTTTCTAAAAGGCTAACATGATTAGCCTCCACACAGTTAAAAAAATAAAAAATAAATTATTGTCCTTCTGCTCGAGAACAAACAGACGTGATCCATTTGCTTGTCCTTAGAGCCGCCACCTCAAAGCAGAATTTGCATTTCATTTTCTTTTACGGTGCTTGTGTGCACTGTTGCTCATGTTTAAACTTTTGGCATCTGAAGAAGGAAAAGGCTAGAGAGCATGGGTGGCAGCGTAGAGAAGCTTTGTCAATGCTTCAATTCAGATAAGATACCTTGTCTCTGACTGCTGGAAACGTAGCACACAGCTATGACATTCTTTTGAGGTTCCCGTCTACGCGTGTGGGTGCTTATTCATCATACCATCCACTTCAAAAACACCCCTGAAACTAACAAATGCCCTCTCACTGACTTGGTCTGCTTGAAGTGAAAAACATGCAGGAATCTATTTAGTAAGAAGGTGACGTGACATGTGCCACCATAACTGAGAAGCAAGTGTGAAGTGTTCCTGCTGTGATAACATTCAAAGAAATATGCTCCATCACCCAAGATAAAGCTCTGATAGTAACAAGTGTCTGGATTGTGAACATACGGATTGGGCTGTTCATTTACACCATGTTCTGATCCGGGTTAAGAATCACTTTCCAATGCTTGCTTGTGCAACGGTTAGGTGAGAAAAGGGTCAGCCTGTTGTCATCTTGTTTTGAGCTCGCCTTGGGAAATTGAAACTGTACAGATAAGCTAAGCTGCCTGTTCACATACAAAAGTGGAACTATGGCTCTGTAGCTGTGGTTGGTTTCTTAATCTGCCATGTCATCATAGCTTCCAACAATGCGACTGGAGGGGGTCTCTGGACCCAGCAATTGGTTAGGCTTCAGATAATGATTATGGTCCTTTATCGTGTCAGCTGGAGTTGGACCAATCACTTTAAAACCAAGTAAAAAATTAACTGCTTAACCTGTCTTGGCCTAGGCTATTCATTACTCCTGCCCAAGGTGGGAAATTAACCTCTGAACCCACTAGCCACACTTTTAAATCTATGTTAAAGGCTAAATACATTAAATAATATTTTTTATAAAAAGCTGCACGTTACAGGCTATAATTCATGTATGTTGACGATGATAGAACGCCTAAAGCAGATAATTGACAATATGACAGAAAGAAGCTGCTTAAAGCCACAATTGGCACTTGGTAAAGGGTCTGCTAACTGGTGATGCTTTTCCCTAGTTTGGGTAAACTGTGTAGACATTTGTTTTTAGGCAATTGTCATTGTTTTTTCTTGTCCTAACCCATTTTCTTTATAACTATTGTTTTCCTCCTTCCATGCCATAAACCAGGCTATAGCTTGATTACTATGGCATCAGCAATTCACATTTTCAGTGTTAGCAAGCACTGAGTTCCTAGTTTGTTAGTTTGACAAAGTAATCTTTTATTGCTTACTGTCTGTCTACAGAGATGTATAGATATCTAGACATTGGCCAATGAAAATTTCACTTTGTGAAATGAAAACAAACAATTGGAGCACGCTGACGCTGCAGAAGATATTTTCAGCATTCCGCTTCGGAATTAGATTTTAGCAAGGTATCAGGTAGCATGACGTGTGTCTTCAGACCTGACCAATGTCTCTGTGTCTGCCTAATACTGGGGCATGGCAGTGTGTTTCCTGTCATTGCTGCCCTGGAGGAAACCCCGAGGGGGTCGGGTCAGACTCTGTAGAGGAGTCAGCAGGTCAAAGGTCAAACCAATTCAACTAAGAGGCTTGTGCACTCTGATCTCCCCAGTGTACCATGGGTGGTATGCTGGCCAAGTGGTATGAACACAATTTGTTTAACTCAAGGCCTCATTAAGCTTCCATACACACTTAAACCACACTTACATGGGTCAACCCACTCTGTTCATTTGGCGGTTTCCCCAGTGTGGCCATTGACCAGCATAAATCTTACCTTTTAAATATGGTACTATTTTCCAAACAGCTGTCCATCACGCTTAAAGCTTTTGAGTCAACAAATGGCACATGTTCCCTAATGAGCAAAATCATTAGGTAGTCTAATTGCTAGGCCTAGTAGCCTTATAATTACTTTGCACTCCACTGATGGCTGTAAGAGGTTGAACTTTGGCTCAGTAGTAACCTTATTGATCAGGTAAACAGCAGCAAATGGACTCTCCGGTCTCTCTGCTTTTTTCTCTGCCTGTTATGTCACCTAGCTGGGACCGATGAGGGCTTCTATCTGACTGGGTTTCTTCACGTCTTTGAACAGCTGGGCTCTATTCAGGCTTGTAATTAAAGTCCCCGCTAACGGCTCTGTGACAACAGTGCGGCGACGGACAAATAAAAGGAGTAGCTGGCTTAATGGTATGGCTAACCCTGTTGAAAAGAGAAAGCCTTTTCGGCAGCTTAAACCCTTTGCATCGGGGATGTAAATGGCAGAATCTGAGCTAAACATGCCGTACGAATTGTTCTCCTTTCATTTGAGCATTCAGGCGATGCTTTTGCCTATGCTTTTGAGACCGAGCAGACGGCAGCATGTGCAATTGGGAGTGGAAAAACACAGAAGAAAAAATTCAACATGCAGCGAGATAAGATCATATTCTCTAATGATCGGGGTTGGTCTTTTATGTGGTTTCACTTTCATGCAGTGATGTTGCTGCTTTATCCTCCTGGCCCTGTCAAGCGGATATCCTGGATACTGGATTAGTTCTGCCTATAGCATGCTAGTATGTCCGTTATTCAGATCTTAGCTCTTACATGGGAGCTCAGTCTTGTATTGTTAGTCATATGACCGAGATCACCCTGCTGTCTCACATGATGTCAGCTAGGTTGTTAAAGCATTCACTGGGTGGCCTGCGTGGCTTTGTTCCTAAATCCACTGATTCCTCTTGTGAGCTTATCTCACCAATGCACGGGTAGCAAGGACACACACACGCACACACTCATTCATAGAATTGTGCCAGCTCTGGGGCAGCTGTGACCTAGTGGCCGCAGAAAGTGTAGCTTATATTCCACTTTTTGCTCTGTTATAATGTCCAAATTCATCTCTTTCTTTGTCCTCTAATCTCTTCTCTTTTTTTCCCTCCCTTCCATCCATCTTTCCCTCTCAGGAGCCTGTTTGCAAAGAAGGTGAAGGACAATTGGTCAGTGGAGCAGAGGGATCCAGGCTGGAAGCTGTTTGGGAAAGTCCCGCTGCGGGAAGGCCCCATCAAGGACCCTAAGAGAATACAGAAGGTAAAATCTTTCAAATGTTAATATTGTGTTGGAGCACTGGAGGAGCAATATTTAAACTCCTTCAACCGAGTTTATGTAGGCAAACAGTGGGGTTCAGTAGCTTGCCCTGTTCCAGTTTAACGTTCAGGATTCTTCTCTAAGGCGGGGATATCTCCACTGACGACCTTTAAGGAAGATTTTCACAATCTAGCGTACAATCTTCTCAGTAGATCAAACAATATGGTTTGATAGTTTCGATAGTTAGTAGAGAGAGACAGGAAAGATTGGGCGAGAGAGGAGGCATGACATGCGACAAAGGTCCCGGGCCGGATTTGAACCCAGGACGTCATGGTTATGTGGTATGCCTTAGACCACTGAGCCACTAGGACGCCCCCAGCCTTAGTGAATTTCAATGACAAAATCACCAGATACATATAATGTACATTATCTTTTTAAATAATTGGAAATCGAAACAACTTTCAGTCTTCACACATTCATTTATTGATTTACAAGAGCACATGATCAAACAATAAGAATAAAAATGTAAAAATGCAGTTCAATGTTCTTATATACAGAGGGACAGGTAAACTATTCAGATCCTTTCTTAGACTCCAAAAGAATTGACCATACTAGCGTCCAGTTCATCGGTATACATGCCAATCTCCTGTTTTAAGATATGTCCTGTTGAAGCCAGTGGAAAAAAAAAAGCAGTTTCAGCCTTTTTGATATTGGATTTATGACCTTGTTTTTCTTGTGGTCCGACCGTCAGACACTCTACTCTTATCAAAGATGTACCTCTTGACTCCTGAGATGCCAGTAGTGCTGGAGCATCAGGATCCATATGGCAGAGATGCCCCTGTCTTCTTCCATATGCTGGCATAGTTATTAAACTCACAGAATAACTCTAAATATATTTTACCATGCTTCATGCATGTGTACATTCATGAGCACAAAAACATCCATTTATAGTTTCAGAACTTTCACCAACTATGCTCAATCAGAAATAGGCTGGTTTTACCTGTTTCTTTGTTTTGGTTTTAAATTTGTCTTAAATGCAATTCCAGGTAGAATGAAAGTCTTAAATTTGGTCTTCTGAAACTAGAAGATAGCCTGGATGTATTTATAAATGAATCTGAAGCATTCATTGAAACAACACTTCAGTTCTTGTGGTGTTCAGTCCCCTGGAACAGCTGGGGTTCAAAGATCAAATGGATGAGTGCCCAGCTGTTGCCGCGATAATGCCTTTTAGCAGGGCTGAGCCGTCTCGTATCAGTGTACTATGGTAAAGGCCAACGAGTATAGCAACACTACCACTCCTGCTCAGGACAGATAATATAACAACGGATGGCTAGGACTGTGTTATGTAATTGCTCTAACAGCCATGACTTTGAAAGAGGTGTGTGTGTGTTGTGTCCATTATGCAGGTATTCATGGCCACAGGGCCAGCACAATCTGATTTGTCTTCTCAGTTGCCAGGAGCACAATGCTGCGAGCATTGACACTCCCCCCACCAGTGACATTTAGGTCTATCTTCATTCTTCAGCTATTTTTAGGACACTGCAGGGCAAACGCTGAAAAGAAAACAGCCGGTTTCTGCTTTTGGAACAAGCTTTCCATTCTTAAAAAGATAATAGAAAGGACAGTGCTGCAATATGACCTGGCAAGTGTTCTACTTAAACTAGCTTTGGTTCGAACAAAGACTCTACCTCAGCAGGTTGTTCAGAGGAATGTTTTTCTCATATAACGTGTGAGCAAGAGAAGTCAGACAGGCAATAACATTCTGTATAGTACAGTGCAGTTTAAGGGGCATTAAGTCATTAATAATTTTTATTGACCTTTATCAGTGATCAAGGAATTGCAGAAACATCAACAGGTCTCTGGCACAGAGCTTACAATGGGCTGTCATGGAGAGGAGTAAGCTAGCTAATTAGAGCAGAACAGAAATGTCTAGTGAAGAGGTCAGGTATCACCATGCAAAATACTAGAATAACCTGCTTTGTCATTTGCTATGTAGCTTGAGAACAAGGCTTTTAGACCTCTACGCCAGTTGCTTGCTTGTAGCTCCATCCCGACTTGCAGTCAAAAATGCATGAAGTAATCAGTGAGTCAGTGGTATTTACCAACAGCCCTATCAACCCCAACATACATGTTCCAGTCATTTTGTGCTATGGGACAGTCAAAATCTTTAAATTGTTTTGGAATTCACACTTGGGCTGGCTAGTCCGACTGTTGGTTTCTATGTACTCTCTTTACTGGGTTACTTTCTCGAAGGCCCACGTCCCAGTATGGCAATCACATATTACCAGAAACCCAGCTTGTTAGCATTGTTCAGCAAGCTGAAATTCCAAATGTCAAGGTCTTTCAGAGCAAAGCGTTGGATAGCTAGCCAGTCTGCCTTCAATGACTGAACACTCAAAAATGCCCGATGCTGTTCCCAATGCAGACAGGAAGGTGTCTGATTCAGGCTCAATAATAAAAGGCTGGTGGTAAAATAAACCAAACAAATGAGACTGCAGTGTGTAATCAGAGCCCAGAGAAGCCTATTATTTTGCTGCCATTTATGCTGGGAGCTCAATATCACCTCCACTCTGCTGTCTGTGCTTTGAGCCTGGTTGGAAGGCTTGTTATTGTGGGATCCTTAAGGTTTACATATTAACCCGTTAGCATAGCATGTCACGCACTTGCCCTGCTGCATGATTTTGAGTCTCCCCTTGATTGGTCAGAAATTGGACACCTAGCACTGAAGTGCTGTTTCATGCACACGCACACCAACACACACACACCTCTAAATCCATCTGATCTGTGGTAGAAACCTTATATTGGGCCTCAGGGGTCAGTTAACAAGGCTAGACTTTCAGCCTTTTGTCTAGCCATGGAGGCTACTGGCAGGGGGTAAGTACACTGTAGATGAAGGTGTGTGTGTGTGCTACTTTATTTACCTAGTTTATTGTTCAGCTGCTACGAGACCTGCTTCACTATATTTCCACCATCAAGTTTTCCCCTTTGAGAACGCCGCCATGCATCAAGCTTTATTTATTTAATTTACACCCCTGCGTTGTTGTGAGTCTGGGGACCCGACTGGCCAATATACCTTAAGACCTCACTGACATACTGTATATTGTCTGGTCAAACCACCGCGAAGGGCTGCCTGCTGAAGGAAGTAACTGTTCTGCTACCTGCTGTGCCTTTAAATCACATAGTCTGGCAGCAGAGACTCATTTGAGTTATTGTGCTATGGGCAGTGTCCAAAATCAACATTTCAGCTCATCTGCCAAGGGCTTTTAAAAAAATAGAAATGTATCACCCTACCTGTTAGCAAATGTTATTTCCTGCGCAGAATCAGTTAGCAGTAGTAGTTCTAGATTACATTTACATTAGATAGGGGGGGAAATTCTGGAGATTACATTTTTGTGATTAGATTACTTATCTGTAACATTTTGTCATGAGATTACTTTTTCCATTTTCATTACATTTATGTGATTACATTACTTTTAGATTAAATTTAGATAACTTTTTCGTCATTAGATTACATTTTGTAATCCGACAATACACCATCTGTACAACTTGTAACAGCACATTAGCCACAGCCGGTCTTTCAGAGCCCTTACTGGAGTAGATTAAGAGAGCAGAGTGTCTGATGCTAGATCCATTACTCTGGGGTTGATTAGAATGGCTGCCAGGGCACGGGAGAGCACCGAGCTCCTTTCAGTGCAGCGACGATGACTAATAGCACACAGCGGTGCTGATTCGCTCACACACACACACACACACACACACACACACACAGAGCAGCAATAGACATGATGCAGAG
>CABFOQ010035425.1:2322-15450 GCA_900660455.1 Gephyroberyx darwinii
TCTCCCTCCCCCCCTCTCCCCCCCCCCCCCCCCCTCTCTCTCCATGGCTTTGTGCTATTCATAAATGAAACATTGGTGCTTGTTGTTAAAAGTTGCCCTGGAAGTGCTCTCACTTTATATAGCTTCCCTATCTCAAGACAACATGCTTTGGCTTTCAGTGCATTTCACGTACACACACACACACACACACACACACACACACACATACACGTTTTTATGTAACCCCTTGAACGTGGAGCTCCATTCTGCATGCTCTCTGAACATCTTGCCTGGTGAAGATGTTTGCTAAACAAGTGATGTGGAATAGAGAACCATATAAAAAAAAGACTTTTACTAAGCTGAAACCCAGAAGAGGCTTTGGAAACACTTCACAATGAACAGCCAGAAAATTAATTGAATGCAATGAAAAAAATAATTGTTGCTCTTCACCTGGAAGCATCCACCCATTTATTCATTAACTACAAGGGGTTAATTGATGCCATATATCTGTTTTGGAAAAATTAATAATTACCTGAAGTCGGTCAGTCAATATCTCTCAAATATACATGATCCAGTCAGTGAAAGTGTTCATTCTGTCAATCAAGGACCTAATAAGCTGCCTGCCTGCTGGAGGGCTATCTATTTTCAAATGGTGGATATCTCATTTTGGAACCAACTCATATTGCACTTTGAGTGTTTTCAATGCTCTTCCAGTGCATTGGATATTTTCGGTGCCCTTGCGCTAAGAGTTGTTTTACCCTCTCATATCGCATCTGGTTCACGCCGCCAAGACTCAAAACCAACAGATGCAATCATTTGTTTTTTTCCGCCCATGAGCCATCAAGCTGCTAAATCCATAGTCTATCGGCATTAACTGCAGCGGCAGTCAGGCACTTTAATGTAGATTTCTATTCTGTTGTTTTATGGTTGCGGGTAAATGCTGCATTTGTCATGTTGCACTGTGGTGCATTGTGTGCTATGGTCTTTCCACTGCAAATTAGCTGCCCTCTGGTGCAATAAAGACTGAACTGGACTCAAGTAGGATTTGGCTCTTTGTACTCCCAAGAGACGAAACTCTCCACTCCTTACAAACACTGAATCCATAAAACACTTTCTGGGCTTGATGATGCTGAATCCTGCCAACAGCGCGTGAGATGATGGAAGCAATTAAAAGCTCAAAATATGAAACCAGTCCTTGAGGAGGAATACTAAAACGTAAGATAAAGAGCCTTCAGGACCACGGACAGCTCTCTTGCTAGCAGAGGCAGGAACTGAATGGAGATTTCTGTGTCAGTGTGGTGCAAAGGGGCGATGATGATATATGAACTGTCTACACACACACACACACACACAAATCAATGCATGCACACGCAAGCACAAACACATGCACATGTATACGTAAGCATAGCGTGACACACACACACACACAGGCGCAAAGCCACGTCAGGGTTATACCATTAACTATCCTCCCGAGTCCATCAATCACAGCTGTCCTGCCTGGTTGAACCTCAGGCTACTGCTGCCTTTTTTCATGACAAAGCCCCTTGCAACCGTGGACAACACATCAGTATCACCTCAGATACACATTTTACCAGTCTTTGTAAAAATGTAATGACTTATTTTTCATCTGGCAAAGGAATATGAGGACTAGCACTATCTGTTCACTCTTGTGTTGAGTACCAACGCACCTCTTTCCTTCCTTTATCTGTCTTCTTTCACTCCCCTCTCTCTCTCACTGCCTCCCACTGTCTCTCTCTCTCTCTCTCACACACTCACACACACACAATTTCCCTTTAGTGACTGCCCTGCATCGTTAGGGTTTTTGAAGAGCTGTAGGCCTCCCTCTGCACTGCAAATGAGTGTCAAAACTATTTTTCTGTTAGAGGCTTTCACATTCCCCCTCAGAATGAAGGATTACTGTAGACGGGAGGATGGCAGGCAGGCAGACGTGTGTGTGTGTGTGTGTGTGTGTATGTGTGTAATGTAGGTGTGTCCATTTATATGATAACATAGTTGATGCCTGTGGGGAAATTAAGTTGTCGCAGCAGCAAAAGTATCAGGATTCAGCAGGGAAAAAGAAAACAGAATATAAGCACACAAATAGAATATAAAATAAGTCATAAAAAGTAGAAATATTTTTTAAAAGTTGTGGAGTTATAAAAATATTTTCTGGATCTTCTTCCTTGGATCTTCACATGTGACGATCTACTTACAGTTGTTATTTACAGATTTTACTACCTGTCTTTACTTCATGTGTCATAAATGAGCAGCTACAAGTATTGCTTTGCTTGATAGATTTCACAACAACTATTGTCTTTCATTGCATTTACTTTCATGGTTGACTATATGGTTACTATATATGCCCTGAAAACAAATTAGTATGTTAGAAATGATTTATAATTGTTTTGTTTTTGTATTATCAGAATGAACTGCATCAAGGACGTCAAATATTCTGTGATTTGGCTTGATATTTGAATCACTCATGACACTGAAAAGCTTGGTCCTTTAGGGATGAATACTGTTTTTTTTTCATGTGACATTTGGTTCTTTGGAGTCTGAACCAGGCGGAATTGAAATGCATGGCTTGTTTCTCCGGCTATTGCCATAAAAACATCAGCAAATTTGAGCCACCACTAATTCTAAATGAATGGAGTTGGAGGGGCAAGTCACAAAAAGAAACCAACAGGAGCGATCCCAAGAGCTTAACTAGGATGATAAGACAGAAGAATGACATGAACTGTATCAGGGCAAGGCGGCGTTCTGCACATTTCATGACAGTGATGAAATATTTTATTCTGCCTACATTTTACACTTGAAGTCACCCAAATAATCTCGTTCACCTGTGCCTGCAACCTGTCATTGTGCGATACACTGTTAGTTTCCACTGTAACCGAAAATACTTTATATCAGACCGAAAATACTTTCAACCTTTGCAGCGCTGTGGTACACCTCTGTGGGATAACAACAGTCCACAGCACACCACTTCATTGATTCTTTGTAAATGTCACATAAAGCCTGGTGGAATCAAGCGGCAGCAAATACAAAGGGCAAAATTGTGTTTTGGAAGAAATCTGATCATTGGCTGTTTTAATTAGGTTTTAATGAAATGTTTCCATGCTTTCATAGAATCAACAATCTTTCTACATTTGACCAAAATCTCCAGGCACAATTGAGCACTGTTTGGTACACCAACATGCCAGCAATTGAAAAAGAGAGGGTAAACTACTGTATTTTAAATTAGAGATGATTTCTGTCATTTGGTTTGATACAGAATAAAATAATCTGGGTACTGATCTGTGGAAGCGACTTTCTAATAGAGGTGCTGTCGTCCATGTTGAATACATGCATGCACAACAGAAATATGTATAGTCTACCTTTGTACCTTTGTACGGTCTGCACCTCACCGATTGTCCGTGTACCTCCTGTGTCTGTGCATTAAAGCCCTGTGCATTTATTCTACACAGCAAATAAAATGATTGTGATTCTGTTTCTGTCCATTTGTCCATTTGGCTGTCCATTTATGGATCAAAGCTCAAACAGACAACTTAGAGACAAATAACTCCAACTAGGTTTGATTCTTGGCTCAAAAGGATTGCTGCCTACAGAAAGCTAGAGGCAATTACCTATCCAGTGACAAATCAGAGATGATTTGGCAATTCTGAAAATCTGTTTGTCAAAGTACGCTGACACAGGAACACAGCCACGCAGCAATTCATGCATCCAGCACAAATGTTTACCTCTACATGTCATATGGGGGCCAGGAAAAGTCTCAATGCACATACATGTGTAATGAAGAAAGACATTGCTGTGTTTATTATCCTGAAGCTGTTCAGAACAAATAAAACACATCGCTGAGCGAGGACAAGCGTTGCCATTTTAACTCTTCTCACCTTGGAGGCATCAGAAAGGGAATATCACTCTTACCAAATAAATGTATTGTTTTGGTACAAGTACAGGACACATTTTACATTGTGTAATTATGAAACATTTTTAAGCATTATGTTTATATTCACAACATTTTTGATGAATTTGAAAGTTATTTTTAGCGCTGTCTGTGTCAGAGCCTTCTACTCTTGTTGTTTGCTTTTGGACTGAGGACTGGGAATTTAGCCGAAGGTCATGGCTATGGGGAGTTTCATTACCAATCTGGTTTCTGCTTGGTTGACTGCTAGCGTGATAAAATGACGACCGTGCATTGACTACTTCCATCTGTTTGGTTCAAGTCATTCGGAAAAAGGTTAAAGAGCAGGATGTGGGCACTTGTGTGTGTATCTGCTTGCAACGTGTGAAAAAAAGCCATCGCCGATGAGCATATACATAAACTGCTAAATACACATACTTCTTTGCCATGCTCCAGCGACTTCATTCATCACTCATTAAGTTCAATCCATGTCAAAACACACACACAAGCGCATGTTAACAGCAGACTGGAACATCTGCACCAAACATCGGAGCATAATTCCGCCAGCTAAAAATACCACGCCAGAACAAGCGCAGCTAAATGCTCGCTAAATAAGATTACACAGGAGGATGTGATCATTCAGGGTGAATAAGAAACACTCAATGCTTGTGTCTTGCTTCTTCAATCGTGGTGTTGTTGAAATCGGAATTATTTGCCAAGTACATTTGCAGTTGCGGTCGAAAAAAGCGCAGCGCACTGTGTTGCAAAGCTGATGGGTTTCTTTGGTGTTTCTTGGGGCGCTTTGAGAACTAATGCAGTGAAAGACTTCACATCTTAAAGAACGTAAAAGAATGTACTATTCTAGGACTCAGCGGGAACACGTCTTACTTAGAACCTAGATCTTTGTGTTTCCCAAGCGATGCTACTGCTACGCCAATATGGGAATGAGTCATGGAGTCCCGACAAGTTGTTACGACATGTACTATACTGTGATGAATTTGGGCACTTCACAGGCCTTAACCATAAACCATGACTATAACCATAAAGATAATGTTTCTTAAAGACTTTTGTTTCATAATGAATCGTCACTGCATCCAAAAAATGTGTTCTGAGAGTGATCTGAAAGTATAGTCAATACTTCAGCAGCTCTACTGGAGTTGGGTGGTTCAGTGCCTTGCTCAAGGGTAGTTGATGTGGTTACTCATTCACCTCCCCAAGCTAGATTTTCCTCGCCGCTCCAGGGATTTTACATGGTCTAACCTTAAGGTTCCTGTCACTCCATTTGTTGTATTTTTCACAGGAAGTGATATTTCTCCTTTTCACTGTGACAGATCCCATTAGTTAGCGTTCCAGTCGTGTTCAATCAATCGAGGAATGCTTTAAGAATGAGATTGCTTTTGACCTCGCTCTGACATGTGAATGCTCATGTCTACACACACACAAACCAACCGACAACCACAAGTACTGGGGTTGAAAAGTGTGAGGGCCGTGGTGGTTATGGGATATGTGCCGGCATTTTCTAACCTTTCTCTGGGCAGCTTCTGTCAGCGTGGGCATGTGTGTGTATGTGTGTGAGTGTGTGTTTGTATGCACGTGCATGTGTGAGTGTATGTTGGTGTATATTTGGCTTGTTAGGCTGAGTGGCTCTCAGCATATAGTGGCACAGTCTCTTAAGTATTATGTGATGTTATCTGGAGCAGAACTAATAACTCTGCTAGCTTCTATAGCTAGCTGATACAAAGTGTCTCAACAAACAGTCCATCGGCTAAATTCAGTGTGTGGGCTCCTCCATCAGCCCTGTGGCTCAGTCTTCTCGTACTCTGGCCCAGGACACGCTGAGACGGTGTGGGGTGAAATCCAATCAACCTCCTGAACTCCAGATAAAATGTTAATCATGTATTACTCGTTATTAATAAAATCAAAATGAATAAAATCATTTTTCATGACTAATCTACTGATTAACTAATTAATCATTATTATGTTTTTGTGTGTAATGCAAGATATGTTGCACACTTGTTTTGTATCCTGGGTGAAGCAAGGTGCCAGAGAGTCCAGAACATTTGAAAGTCGATTTTGTCACCTCCTCTTTGATTGACATCGCTGTCCTGGTGCGATGAAACCCCAAGTCGAATAAAACAAATGACCCATGTCTCTCCCTAATACCACTCAGCATAAATACAACGCAAACTGTTTGAACAAGAGAACAAAATTCCTCAGCTTGAACGATTCATCTAAAGGATACATGACAAGGATTAATTTGTCCCAGATCTTCTTTTTTCACGTTTGATTAATTTGTTCCACATTTCTGCTGTTTCAAACCTCTCCCAGAATCAGAGTGAGAGAGAAAGAGAGAGAATATAATCATGGAGGCAAAGAAGAAAAAGATTTAAACCCCCCCCTGGTGTCCCACCACCTCACATGGTACTGTTCTATGCGTACGAAAATGGAGCCAAAATGATAAATTATTGACTATGCACTTGCTAAGTGGCATGTATGGTTGTATTCTTCACAAACTGACCACTCTACACCATGTGATGACAACTTTGGCAACATATGAGTAGTCAAGGTCATGGGGATGCAGTCTGTCATCACTTAAAGAGGAAATTGGCCCATTTGTTAACTAACCCATTAAATGAGGAAAACACCAAAATCATCCATTTGCCCTTGGTAGATCATTGTCTCCTGTTCTCCATGATAACACTAAGTAATCTTACTTTGCCAAGTCTGTTTTATGTAGGAGATTGGTAAATGCAATATGATAGAAAAGTAACATACAGTAGGTGTGGTGAGCCTGGCTTCAATCAAATCAAATCACTTCTCTTCCTGCCCTTTAAAAGCAGTGTGCTCTACACCACGGCCCTCACAAGAGAACAGTCCAGAGTGGTAAGGACTCCCAAGTTATGGACTTTTATTGAAACGCCCTTCAGTGTTGCTCTCTGTGCATTGGCGCATACTGAGAGTTCTGTGTTCGATGACAATCATTCACACCACAGCCACATGTGTATATAGATAGAATGAAAACTGTATTTCACGAGCTCTGAGCAGGAGGGCAGCGCTAGCACAAAATTCTTGACATCAAAATTGCACTGTGCTGCTGGACATTACTGATATGCCCCCTACTGCAACTCTCCTTCCACTTAGGCTCACTCAAGTTCAGGCAAGGCACCAAAGAACCAAATAGGTGCAGGCGTGAAAGATACTTGCGCAAGGCCCCGCCATCCATCATGAAAATAGAGCCCTATAAATTCACAGGCTCTATAATACAACCCCAAAACACACACAATTTGAGTGTTCCACCTTTAAGTATCCTGTCTATAGTGTTTTCTGTAGCTGATGTCTATTGTCCCAAGTCATTTGATTTTGTAGTCTTGCAATTTTCTTTTTCCTCAGTGACAAACAATTTCACTTGTTTCCAATTCAACTCGCCTTCCACTCAAATTGCACAGATTGATGGGTCTCATTTCAAGATGTCACTCCTTGTAAGAAAACTCTCCAACCAAATGAAACGTTCAACTGCCTTGGAAGTCGGCATTGCTTTAAGAAAAAAGAAACACTTTAAGACTGAATACAACATTAAATGGCTTGTTAAAATGGACATGTTTCACACAGTAGTCCTGTGCAGGGGGAAGAGAGGGTTGTGACAGCAAACAATAATGCTGGGAATTGAAGCTCCAGTAAGATCATTATAAGGCATGTTATCCATTTAGGCAGCAAAGGTCTATGTATCATTAAATAATGCAATACGCGCTATTCCCTCAGAACTAAGGCGTCCATGCAGAATGCATGAAACATGAAAGTGCTAACAGTGCCCCAGAGCAACACATGCTGTATGTCAAACTCTCTCAACATATACAGAATACGTGGGGAAAAAACAAAACGCGAGTGTCGCTG
The DNA here is from genome assembly GCA_900660455.1 of Gephyroberyx darwinii. NCBI lineage: Eukaryota > Metazoa > Chordata > Actinopteri > Trachichthyiformes > Trachichthyidae > Gephyroberyx > Gephyroberyx darwinii. Next base: position 10,094 of record CABFOQ010035425.1, read on the forward strand.
GGTGTGTTTGCGTCACCGATTTCGCCGGCACATGTTTGATAATCAACGCGCAAGCGGGAGCTGAGTGCTCGCTCCGAAAGCTAATTGTTTTTCACAAGGCAGAGATGAGGGAAGGAAGTTGGGATCTGAATTGAACAGGAAAGAAAATGAGTTTCCTTCTTTTGCATAATTGATCTAATTTGGTCTGTTGCAAAAGGGGAGAGGAGCATGAGGCACAATGTGCACCGCTACAGCCCTCCAATACGATCCACTGTGAGAGATGAGTGGAATTATTATAAGTAAATATGAGAAACACAACATGACCACATACCAGTGTTCACAAGGAAATGAATCGCTGCGAACAACAATGATAAGAATGAATGACTGTTTGAAGGATTCCATTTCAGTGTTGCCAACTTCTATTCAATAAGCATGGCGAGATAACCGCCATGTTATTCTGCCTGGTTGAAATTAATTGAGCTACTGTGTTATACTGAAAGCAAAAGAAAAATTTAATTCAAAATACGTCCCTCGCTTCTTCGCGGCAACCGTGTCCATTGTGTTTTCAACATCCTGATCATCCTGATGCGACACAACTGGGCTACAACCACGGGCCACAATTCAACACCTATGAAGTTACACTGGGGACCAGCTCAGACAGACAACATATAGACAGATAGATAGGTAAGGGATAGAGAGATGTGTGCTGTGATTTCATCCACTGAATGAAACAGCAGCCGACAGAAGCCGACTATGTGTACTCGCCCTGCCGGCCCCTCCTGCAGTGATCACCGACTAAATCCCTTAGGAGGATTATCCAGAGTCAAATCAAGAAAATCGTGCAACTTTAAGGGTTGCAGGGCGAGAGAGAGAGACCGAGAGAGAGAGAGAGGCTTGCCCCGTAGGCCGATTTGTTTTACTCTCCTGCCTCAGATTTGTGTTTTATGACATATGTGCAGCTACACTACCACCGACACCAAATAACTGACTAGCCAGCATTTCAGACGTTTGACTCGACACTATACTGCTAAATCACAAAAACATATCAAATGCGTCCAGGTCAGGGCCCGGGGCCTCATTTCTAAAAGATTCTTTCCCACAGATTTTGTGCTTTGTGCTTTTGGTCATAGTTGATCTTTGGGGCCACAATTTGAGGATTACATTGTTTTCTCCAATTTTCTATAATAAATCAAAAGCTAAATCTGATTCCTATCACCAACTGAGGGATACTGTAGATATCATTTGGTTTTTTCAACATATTCTTTGAATTGATTGTACAAAGGCATCTTGAGAACATTTGAAGTCTTTAGAGGAGCCACAACTTGTCAGATGGATCTAAATACAATGGGATTTTCAGATGGCTCCCCTCTGAAGCAGCAGCACGTATCGGCATAAAGCAGAAGGCAATTTGGCACGCATTACCGTAATCTGATATTCATAACACAAACAAGCCCTGCTGGCTGCTTTTGCTGCCAAATACAAAGACACAGTCAGTAAGGCCAAGGTATTCCCACACTACGAACACTGATCTGGGTTCCGTCTTTGTTTTTCCAGACACAATGATTGAAATGGACATGGGAAATTGGGTTAATGTTCCTGAACCTGGGCCAGTTGTGTCACAGCACAAAATCCACAGTACTTCAGCAGCTCGAGTAGAAACAAAGAACACAACAGACAGATCACTGACCTGTTACCCCCAAGCCCCCTAACTTTTGCTTTCCATCATTAATCACACGACGGGTGATTTATTATGAGCATTAGTATGTGATGAATGATCCACATTTTCTCATTAAAGTTTATGGAACAAATTTGGCTGGCACTCCATTTGCAAACAGAAATTCCATGATGACAGTACATAGATACACAAAGGCCATCTGGGTACTAAAAGGGTGCAGCTTACTAGCCAGAGATGCAAACAGTCTGTCTCGGTGCCCTGTTACAAAATCATTAATTCTCACCGTCTAACAGTTTGTTGACAGTGGAGACAGCCCAATATGTTAAAGTCAGCATCGCTCGCTGACAAAACTGTGAAGGGTGTGGAGAAGGACAAAGGGGGCCCAGGAGGCAAAATTCATGGGAAATAAGGGGAGGGCAACCACTTCTCGTGCAAACTGCAACCGATTTGTACAATTTATACAAATCCTGTTAATCTTAGTTCCATTCAATGCAATAAAAATGAACTTAGAGTAACCATCAGACTAGTTTAGCAAGGGGCACTAGTGATGCAGAATCACGTGTCCACACGGTCTGTTATGGATTCTGAATGTTAACAGCATGCCTGATGGGCATTGGGAGCACTGGAGTGCACGGCGCCTTGCCTTGGTTTTACTTTTTATTTCGTTCATTTGGTAATTGAGCAGTAGCCTCACATTCTTTTTTTCAAGAAAAAAAAAAGAATTTCTGCTTCGTTAGTGTCCACTGGAGAGAGACAGGACAGATGGAAGAGAGCGAAGGGAAGACACGAGGGTACAAGGGTGAGTTGGATGCAAACCCAAGAGGCTGTGAGCACATGGTATGCGCCTTTGCCACCACCAGGACATCAGGCTCATATTTTCTGTGTGTGTATTCAGTGTTGAGATGCTTCAGAGAAATGACATCCAGCTCAGTTTTGTTGAAAGTCCCAGGTGGAAAATGAGATGTGATTGAACCATATGGCAATATACAGGCACACCAGGGTCAATTAGCGTGTGCAAATAATTTGCAGCATTCGGTTTAACCTGCACCAGATGGGTGGGGTTAATAGCATTAGGACAATTCAGAGAGTGCCAGGTAACTGATCAATCAAGTTCAGACTGAAAGTTCAGCTGTTGATGATGAAAACTCAAAACATTATTTAGATCAATGTTGCCGATTAGATCAAAAGTGGTCTTGTGTTTCCAGGCAGATCTCAGGGTATCATATTTCACAGCAACGGTTGCAGCAAAGTTTGTATTGGCAACTTATTAGATAACACGCTAAACTGCAGTACCTGACTTTCCTCAACAAATGGCACAGCACTTCCTTCCTTCCTTCCTTCCTTCCTACCTTCCTTGTCTGACAAGAGTGAAAGATGCACTCCAGATGCTAACCGAACTCTGTATATGTGCGCACATGTGTGAGTGTGTAGGTTTAAAAGATTTGTCGTGAGCCATGTGTAGTGGGCTTAGCGATGTGAGTCAGGGATCATCTGAATGTGTGTGTGTGTGTGTGTGTATCTGCACACGGGATCGCGTATGCATGTGTGTGTATGTGTGCGTGGGCTGTGGGGTGAGTGGCGTCTAAAATCACAGTGATCAGGGATTGTTGTGCACTGAGCTCCTCATTATTGCTGCAGCCCCTACTTATGGAGTCTTCTCTCTCGTAACTCTTCGCACTCTGTCCACACAGCCAGGCCTGAGGTCAGTTCAACTCAACTAGTTAAGCATGTAAAATGAAACTGCTTCACTGGCAAATGATGGAGCATTCAGGCTCAATTATTTCATTCATAATAGGATGTATTAATGTCTTTAAGGGAAAAGACACTTTTGACTTGGTAGAATCCGGTCGCCCTACAGACCATGATATAGAGACAACCAGGGTGGTGCTCAATTCTACTTCAATTTAATGGATTTGGAAGTGGATTTTGTTGGCTTTTTTACCATAAAAGGTTTTCACATCAAATATACACTTTGTAAGTGAATTGCAGTTTCAATTAGCATTCTATTTTGATTGAGTTGAAAGTAAGTTGCCCATAACCCTGCTGGAAACATAATGAAGCAAGTCTTTAGCACTGACAGAAATCTGCAAAATGTACTCTTTTTGGTTTCTGTTAAGGCCATATCATTCTCCCCCTCCCTTTCTCTCTCTCTGTCTCTGTCTCTCTTCCTTTGGGAGCAAGCCTGAAAGTGAGTTTTCATTATTTGTGTCAATGAGGGACTTGGAGATGTTTCAAAGGCTCTGGGCCTGAGGGTGCGCTGTGTAGAGTTGTGGAGGGTGAACTTACTTTTGTGGCTGTGCTGCATTAAGTGAGTTTAATTAAGTGTGATTTACTTATTTAATTTGTGTTAGTTCTGTTGGTTCTTGCTTTGGGGTCTTTGAGACCAAGAGCAAGCTCTAAGTGTGTCTTGAGTGCACAACAGAGGCTTGTTTAAACTCTCTCTCTCTCGTATCCCTCCTTTCTTTTCCTATCACTCTCTTGCACCTTCCCCCAAGTCCCTCTGCTCACCTTCCACATCGTTAGTAGTAGTAATACTTTATTGATCGAACCGAGGGAAACTCCTTAATCACTCAAACAGCAAGTAATGCACAGAAAAAAAGCACAATCAGGACCCTGCCAGCTCAGAGAATACACAGTAACACGCAGCAAATAACCATCCCCGCCTGTGCTGTTAGGATACCACACAAAGAGGACAAGTCAAGCACAAACCAACACATTACTCAAGTTCATCTTCTTACCAGCCTCGTCTTGTGAATCTCTCAGGCGCAATAATTGACTTAAGACTTTTTGGGTGAAACACAATAACCCGTGACCTAAGTGACCGGGCAGTCCACACCTCGAACATGGCTCTCACTCACTGCAAAAATTGCTCATCAGGTCAGTTAATCTTCCAATGGGGTGGAACAAACAATTAAATAATTTCCATGGCACAAGTGACATTATCTCGGCATATGTGGCGGGATACTCTGTTATTCCGAGATATTGTCAAGAGCAAACAATGAGGGGAAAACTTGTTTCCGGTGAAAACACTATTTTTTTCTGTATTATCCCACTCGTTAAGTGCAGTTTTTGTTTGCACACAAACAATATTTACTTCCCTTAGAGACCCACACAGGTAGTTTTTAACTTTGGCAAGCTCGCAGGAATGCAAGCACAAACACATGCACGCACACACACACACACTCACCCTGACAGCTTTGCCATCTTGGAGAAGCCAAACGCATCCATGTGCTCTTATTACAAAGTGCCGCGTCCCAAAGCTCAGGCGCTCCACATCGGCATTCTAATCCACATCCAGATCCAAATCCCAGTCTTAAAACCCAGAGAAACTACCTTCAACCCGGATCCATATCAAGAGTCAATGTGAGCCTTTTGAACACAGGATTCAGAATTTGGCATGTTGTTTAAGAAAAATGACAAAGTAAGGATCACCCCTGTTGATTGCCCCAACCGGTGTGCAATCAATCCAGTTCCCTCTCTTCCCAGAATGCCGCGTTCTTAAGTGATGAGAGAGCCAGTGAGGGTCGTCCCTCTCCTCCCCTCTCTCTGGGACTAGTCAGCCCCTTCTGCTGCACTCCCCACCTGGCTTGGTTGGGCTGCAATGAGCCCTCTGTGTGTGCTCTCCATCACAGCGCCTGGAGACGTGCTGTGATCCTAGCTGCAGTAAGAAGAGAATGAAAGAGGAGGAGGGAGGAGCAGGGAG
>CABFOQ010035472.1:3601-15411 GCA_900660455.1 Gephyroberyx darwinii
AAGGACGAGGAAGGAGGGTGGGAAGGAGTTAAGGAAGATACAAATGGGAAGAGAAAAAGAAAGAAAGAAGAGAATAAAGGAAGGAATGAAGGAGGGAGGAAAGGAAATGAGAAGAAAGGAAGAAAGAATGGAAGGAGGGAGGAAAGGAAATGAGAAGAAAGAATAGAAGGAGGGAGGAAAGGAAATTAGAAGAAAGAATAGAAGGAAGGAGGAAAGGAATTCTACATTCTCTTCTGAATTCTCTTCGGTTAAAGACAGAAAGAAGAAGCAGAAACGACACGATGTTTAAGACTGGAATAAAAGAGTCTGTGAAGATCCCGTGAACAGAGAATGTTATGTAAAGAAAGAAACAGGAGAATTTCTTCGTTAAGCGTGTTCAGCGTGTCAGAACGTGTTCACATGACGGGGTCACTTCAGGTCAAACCAATCACAACACATCATGCGGTTATTGGCCTCACTTTTGCCAATAACCGCATCATGTGTTGTGATTGATTGAGTGGAAAATGTGATGACACACACAAACACACGTGCATGCACACGCACACACACAGTATTGTCATTGAAATACTGTTCATGTAACCCCGCCCACCTCTCTCTCTCATTGGCTGCAGAGTGACTTTTTGGACTTCTATGTGTCGTACCTGAAGGAGCTTCCAGACTGTCTGTCAGTCGTCAGCATGCTCACCTCCAGCTCTATGAAGGCTGCTGCCCTCCACGAGGTAACGCAACATGACATGACATGACATGACATGACATATTGATTGATTGGTTGACATGTTCTGCCCTCCTGTTCTGATTGGCTGTGTGGTGCTTCCATCAGAGTGACATAATGGGTGACGAATCCAAACCCCCCCTCCACACTCTGCTGCTCCAGCCTGTTCAGAGAATCCCTGAGTACCTGCTGCTGTTACAGGTTACCTCAACACACACACACACACACACACAGACACACACACACAAAAGATACCCAGGCATTAAGCAAGCAAAAATGATGTATCTGATGACTGTATCTGATCCAGTGTGTGTGTGTGTGTGTGTGTGTGTGTGTGTGTGTGTGTAGGGCCTGCTGAGGCAGACGGCGGCAGAGCACCCAGACTACTACCTGCTGCTGGTGTGTATCCAGCAGTTCAGGTCCTTCACGGCTCAGTACCACCACCTCCTCCAACACAACCAGGAACTGCTGCTGCAGAACCGCAAAGAGATGAAGAGGTCGGTACCGCAACGTTAGATTAGCTCATATCATGAAGACCTAATGAAATGAGGACCCCAGTGAAGCCAGGGTTTCCCCTTCCCCCCTGCAGGTCCACCATGAAACAGATGTGTAAGACAGTGGAGTGCGGGATTCAAGCCAATAGCATGGGCTCGCCGTACCCCTCCAGCAATCAGTGAGTTAGACAGTTAACCGGTCGACCTGTTAACCGGTTAACCAGCCCATACATGCATCCTGTATTCCTCACTGTAGACTACTGAATGATGACTGTGTCTATTCTACTGTCATTTTGTCAAGCAAGCACAGAAGTTACCTACGACCCATTAAAAAGATAAATTTGTTCCTTTCTGGTTCTGTGCTGTCAATCATTATGTCAGATATAGTTGTGTTTCTTGTTGTCCATATGTCACCGGTGTCACCAAGACACATTCTGGTACATTCATTCTACAGTGATTGTGATTCTCATTCATCACTTCCTGCCAGTAAACAACTTCTCTCTTTTTACCCTCGACCTTTCTGCTCCACGGATCTTCTAACGTTGGTCTTCTACCAGAGAACATGCTAACCAGGTGAAGCGCAGCAAGCAGCGTCTCCTGGAGCAGATCCAGTCTCGCCGCTTCCAGGATTGGGACCGGGACCCTGAACCTCATGGTTATGACCCGGACCGGACCCCCCAGTTCCCGCTCTTCCCCCCCGACCCTGACCCAAGGAACCACAAACCAATAAGTCAGTGGTTCACAAAGCAGAGAGTGTTTTTATTAAAAATGATGTTGAAGCGTTCTGCTTAATCAGAGAGTAAACACTGGAGACAGGAAGGAAGTGATGTGACACCTTATGGATCACCGTAGGGAAAGGCTCTTCTCTTGCCCCCCCACAGGGACATCAGAGGTCAGGCTCAGCTACAGAACACAACTTGGACCCAAGTTGGACTCGAGTCGGACTTGACTTGGACTTAACTTGGACTTGACTTTGACTCCTTTGCTGTGAGACTCGACTTACTTACGTCTAGTCTGCTTAAGACTCGACACTACTAGTGATGAGCTACATTCTGTGTTCTGAAGATTCAGTTATCATCTCTCTAGTCTGAGAGATGGCTGTTGTGATCCAAAACTTATGAAGGCCTACACTCAAGAGTAGACTACCTTTAAGGATTAAGGTAGTCTAACTGCATTCTTCTGGTCCGACTGCTCCCTAAATGGGGTACGGATGTGTAATTTAAAAGAGCACAACTCAGAGAGAGGTAACAAATTCTTTTATAAATATAGAAATAAAAAACTAATAGGCTATTATTAATATTAAAGTTTGATAGTAGCCTACAAGATTTTACCGGCAGTCAGAGAGACTTGAAAAAGACTTTGGACATGACTTGTAACTTGCTCATGAAGACTTGCGATTTGACCTGGACTTTAGCAGAGCAGAGTTAAAAACACCTATGGCTCAAGGACACTTCAGCAAGGCAGCTGCTTACTGAAACACGGGCTTAAACCTGGTTCCTCCAGTTGAAGGATGGTCTCTCTACCCCACCCTGCTGCCCAGGGAGAGGAAGAAGGTATAGAAGGATCAGAGTTTTTAGCCAGACTCAAGTCCAGAGAGAGAAAGGACAGCTCCAATGCAGGGTTTCTTAGTCTGAATTCATCTATTGACTGAGCATATTTAATCTTCCTGGAGCAGCTCCACTGGAACTCCACTTGCTCAAGGGCACCTCAACAGTAGATGTTTCATTCCCTTTCCCCACCCATACTCCATTAAAACCAGTGACCTCCCAGTCACAAGCTTGCTATTGCTGCCATGGATTCTTAATACTTTTGTGTCTCACCTTGTGACCCAGGCTGTTTGAAGGCATCTAGTACTGTTGTCATCTGAGGACTCACCAGAAACAGCCATGCAACCCATTTCAGATACTGTTGGGAAAATCAACACTAGCCATAATAATAAACCAATCAACCAACCATCCAATCAATCAATCAATCAATGAACCTCTGATTTCCAGGTCTCCGCAGTATCCCAGAGAGCGAGGCATCTGAGGAGTCTGTGTCTTGCAAGCGTCATCTGTCCTCCAGACCTCCAGATTTCCACCATGTCCCAGCGGGTTCTGCTCTGGCCGATGCCCTGGAAGAGTTCCTCCTCCCTCCAGACCCTCCCGGGATGGAGGGCCTCTACGAGGAAGATGGAGACTCTCTCCACAACATCTCTCTCTTCGACAACTGCTCCTCTGCTTCTTCCGACTCCTCCATCGACATTGCCTTCGTGAAATGCCCCAAAGCCCCCCCGACATCGCACCATGCGGTGGCGGCGACTGTATCAACCACCCGCGAGGCCTACGGTGGCAGGAGAGGCCAGGGGATCGGGTACAACAAGCTGCCCAACCGAGGGTGCGTGTCCCCAGATGAGGCGGTAATGATGCGCCACAGCCAGCATCGCCCCCTTCAGGCCAGCCAGCGTAAGAGCAAGGTGAGATGAGCTTAGTATATGGGTGGGGTGGGTTTCCCAAGAAAATGTCAATGAACCCTGCACAATCCTCTTTCTGCTCTCCAGTCACTGAATGGCCTACAGCTGGACAGTACAGTGAGCGGTCTGGACGGCGGCCCTCTATTAGACCACTTCCACAGGGTGGGAATGGGCAACCACGCCAAGCTGGAGCGCCAGAGCAGTAAGGGCAGCAAAGGATGCCCCACCCCATCCCGTAAGGTCCAGGCTAACCCCGTGAACATCCAGCACAGAGTGGACACCGACAAACACAACGAAGACCTCCGTGGTCCGCTCAGCAAGGTGGGTTCAGTAAAGGGAAGAATGAAAGATTGGGCTTTTACCGGACGTTTGTCTCATACAACCAACATTTTATAACACAGAGACTCCTAGCGAGTGAGCAGGTGCCTTGTTCAGGTTAGCTTTGTCAGAGCACATAACTGTTGATCGACACACCGACTGTTGTGAGGATCAAACCCTTTCGGACAGGCTCTCTAACCACTAGACCGCCATGCCTGCAACCCATTTAAGGTATCGAACCACAGCTTGAGAAACACAACCTTAAAATAAATGTAATGTTCTGTTTAAGTCCCATCAGGACTCTGGGATCCAGTCATGGGGGGAGGAGCAAAAGTGGGGTGGCGGAGCTGAGGAGAATAACCACACACCCCTCAGTGAGAGGAGCCGGAAGCAGGAGAAAGGAGGCTTCAGGAGCTCCTTCAAGAAGCTCTTCAAGAAGAAGTAAGAACCGATGGATGGATGGATGGATGGATGGATGATAGATCTTCGGATCCTGGCAGCCTCTACACTGCATTTTGCTTTTTGTGGTTCCATGAAAATGGACATGCATGTTTGCAAACACTGACCACAGATGGCCTCGTTGAACGTACCTCTGCTCTGTGTTTCCACCAGGGGCAGTGAAGAGAAGAAAGAGAAGACGTCAGAAAACCAGAACAGCGACCACGAGACACCAGGGAAAACCCCCAGACTGGCCCAGCTGGAGATAGACCGCGGTACTGCTGTATGAACACCATGCTGGGATGCGCACACACACACACACACACCACACACACACACATTCTTTTCATTTAAGACCGCTGTAAAAATGCTGTACAGATTCAAGCCAAGTTATGTTAGTAGCTCTTATGCACAGAAACCTCCCTCTGAAAGTCCCGAAGCTTCAACGGGTTCTTATTTTTGGTACAGAGAATAAAAGGTCCTGTATCCTGAGCTTGACCCATAGCCATTGATAGAGTTTGGAACGGTTGTGCTGTGGACGCCATGTTGCTTTCCCCTTCAACAACTATCCCCCATAGCAGTGTGTGGTGCAGCTAACCCGCTAGTGATGCTCCCAGGCTGCCTCTAGTCCGTTATTATTATTAATTCTAGCAAACAAAGATACTGGATAGGTGTTAGGATTTAGTTCAAGGCCGTCTAAACAAGACTCAGTGTGCCTGGTGGTGGCTGGGCCATTCTGGTCCGATGGTAACTGGACAATGTTGGACTACACTAATGTTATTCTAGCACGGCTAATGGACATGGATAATACCATCTCACTTTGGTTTACAAACCAAAAAACTGTCTATGCTTTAAAATGTCAGCATTATTAGCAATAGTCAAAACCATACAAACAACAACTGAACTATTGCTGATGCTAAGCTAACGTAGCAGAAGACCCGTCTCATGCGGGCCCTGGCTGGACCAACTCAGTGGGCTGGTCAGCACCTAGCTTGTTTTAACTGCTTAGCCCTGTTTATCTGTAGGAATGCTGCATTCACATCGTATGGGAACAACCATCAGACGACTTGATGGTTGAAAGCGACAATCTGTTCACGCTTTTGATTTCAAACTGTCAAGAAGCTTTTTTGTGCTTAATACACATGTACTGAATGAGTGATACACTGGAGTTCATGTTGCATTGTAATACTGTTCTCATATCAAATTTGTAGTTCTACTTCTGAAAAGCAATGCACCGTATGATAAGTATGATATTCTATGAATTGAGTCAAAAAAAGAGGCGGAGCTCTGAAACAGGAACAGGAAGTAGTTTGACATTGAAATAGTGCGATGGAAAGTAAGGGGGTGGAAGTTGGGGTGGCGGATGGGCTTCGACTCATGCAGGAAAGTTTTCTGCTGCGAGTTAAGTTTTCATTTGCGAAGGTTTTATTGCAATTCATTTATCATTCCCTATACTTCCAAGTCGGTGACGTCAAAATGCAGGAAGTCAGAAGTTCGTTTCCCTCACCAAACCACGAGTTTGAAATGTGACGTGAACAATATTCACATTCACAGAACTTCACATCGACCGTCTTTCCCACACGACGTGAATGCAGCCAGTCTAGAAACAAGCTAGCTCGTTACTTGGTAACCTCTAGGAGGGCTGTGGTGCCAACATGGCTGCCACTGTCAAACTATTAACCAATGGCTCTGACTTCATCCTCCCCCATCTCCACTCCAAGCTTACTTTCCTATCCTATCGTGTGTCCTTAAACTCTCTAGACAACTGTGAGACGACAGGAGAACAAATACTAAATGATTGAATTTTAATGTTCATTCCTCTTCTGAGACGTTCACAGAGAAAAGTGGTTTTGTGTCAATTATCTCATGAACTCAATAGAATTTAGTTTTGTAAATAGATTTATAGTTGACAGAATTACAGGAAGCCATAAACTGAGATCAATAAAGGTTAACTTTAAAATGTGTTTTGTGGCTCAGCTGGTTTGATTTCATCCTCTTGGTGGAAGCAATTCACTTTCTGCACAAAGGCTGAATTTATACCAGAGTTACTACGTTATGTGTTCGTAAAGTGTCCTAACCCTCTAGCTGTCAGCAGATGTTTTGTTTCATTCAGTTTTAGACACTCTTTACTGTCCCCGAGGGGAAATTGCAGTTATGCAGCAGTACAGAACAAGAGAGGCACACATCACTATACAATAAACAAATTTAAGGGCAATCAGCTGTATAAAAAAGGTCCTCAAAATACACAAAAAGAAAAGAAATATACTCATATGTAGTGCAAGGAATAATAACTTGCAATTTAATAACTGCAATTTACAGTTGCGCAATTTGGTCAACACAACTGTAAATACTCACTCATTTTTATTTATATTTATACTTACCATTTGAAAACACCTACAGAATGATTGCTTGATTGACAGTTGTTGAAGTTATTAGCCATCTTGAGCCCTTCACCTACAAAATAGTGACATCAATCCAAAATGAATCTAGCATGTTGAAACCCTTCGCCTGGTACTGCTTAGTAACAATGACCACCATGAGACACGCAGCGCTTCAGTTCCTTCTTTTAATGTGTTAACCTGTCATCTCATAAATCTGTTACAGTTCTGAAACAAAATATAGGCAATTATACAGTATGTAAAACAAACCCATTTTATTTTACACTATATACATTTTATAACGTGTGCATTGCATTATGAAAATGAACGGTCATGGTACTGTAATAGCGACAGAACAGAAGAGACCTTTAGCGGTGTGTTTCATGTCGGGAGCAGAACGGGTCGAACAGCATTCGCCGATAATTATGTGCGTTTGTTTGCATGTGCTGGGAGCACCAGGTGGGCGGGGCTTACCACAGTTGGAAAATACTGTGAGGGCCAGAAAGTAGAAGAAATCATAGGGAAGTATCTGAAATTTTAGTTTACTTTTCTGTGACGCCATCTGATTTGTCCTGATGCGGTAAGCCCCGCCCCTCTGGTCCTCCCAAGAAAATGAAAACAAACCTTGAATTATGTGTGCATAGTATTTGACCCAGCACTGGTTCGGGGTATCAAACAGAAACAGATTATACATTTTGTCAAACCCAGCTATGGACGGCCATGTTGGCTCCTACATGACGGACTTGCATCTGTAACTGAGGAGTCAACATGGCGTCCCTGTAATCCCACGGAAATCCACTTTAAGGTTGAATCCTGCAGAACATTTTCAATTTCAATTACGAAAGATTTTTTTTTGAGTTGCTTCTTGAGTTTTGACTTCTTGTTCCTTTTGTAAAACATTTTTTCATTACTCCAGATGTTTGAATGCAACTGTCCATGACATTTTCTCAAGCAATACAATTTGATGCATGCAAGAATTGGGTTTTTCTTCAGACACCGTAACTCAAAACTCAAGAATAACAGCAACAACATAAAAATATCTTTGTACATTTGAGGATCTCCGCCTCAGAATAGCAACCTCAAAGTCATTTTCAGTGGAATATCGCTTCACCTCGTCTTGATGTGACGGGTTTGGCTAACCGTGTGATCTATTCCTCATATTTGTGTACAGACATTTTAACATGGACCGATAGTGTTTGACACTAACCTTATATACTGGTTGTTAATTTAGTTTCATTGTTTTTTCAGATCTTACTCATGTAGGACATTGCACGAGGTAGTCACCCATCTACGTTTGGCCATAATAATTATCAACATATTTTGGCTTTACATTTAAAAATGTAACATTCCTAAAATATACTTTCTTTAACATCAACCACAACCTGGCTTAAGGAATGTTTTACTTCTTCTGACAAGACGGTTTCTAGACGAGGTCATGCAGGGCTGCTACCGGTAAGGGACAATTCAACCAATCGAACAACGGTAAACTAACCAAATCAAATGTAATAATCAATCGTTTAAGAATTGTACCTTACTACTGAAAAGTGAACATTGAGGCTTAATGGCTGCCTGTTGAACCATTGCAGAGCCACTTCTGTTTGATAAATATCTTTGTCAATTTGTCAATTAACAGTAAAATGTATTAAACCAATTACTGATTGTGTGACTACCAGTTGGCTGCAGCCCTGAAGTAACGACTGTCTGGTGATGGGTGTTGGCAAGAAGCACATGTATTAGCATGATCATATGGCACCAGCAGGTCTGGGGACCGAGTCGCTTTCAGGCCAGCAGAAGATCCTCCGACAAGATTCTCTGTTCTAACATTTCCAGTTTGAAACTGAATTACAGCTGACGTCCCGGTTCAAACTTCCTGACCTGAAAGTGGATTGACCCCCGTCGCTACCAGTAGAGTTCAACTGTTACCGCCCTGTGGGTAAACTACAAGCCATTAGGAAGACCTGCGAAGGCACGACACAGGTCACCTGACTGTAACTACTATGTGGCAATTTAGTGAGCCATCTTAATCCCAAATCACTGACGTTTGTTTTCCTGGTGCCAAATAAAACTCCTTGGCGGTGGATTCAAGCTCCCTGTACCTTAGTGGGTGTTTTAGTTACGACAGTCAGTTCTGTCTTAGCGAAGGTCTTCGTCGTGAAACGGCAATAAAGCATTTGGAGCTGGAACCCAGTGGGCGGAGTTTATTTTTCTAGTAGTACTTCCAGGAAAACACATCCTTGTAGAGTGTAGGGGTCGCTGTCCTGCCTGAATGTTTGACTGAGTGGTCACCAGTGGTTATGAGGGATGTGCCGCCAGGAACGACAACACTAGTTGACAAAACAAAGAAAAGGCTAACTTCCTGTGCGGTGGTACAGTCCAAACTAAAAAGGCAGCTGCGTCACAATCTTTCCCTTTGTTGTCACTCCTCCAACATGGCGGCGCGTCCCCATAACCACTGTTGACCAGCCTCCAAACACACGGGCCTCTAAGAAGCTGAAACGCTGGACCGGAAGTAAACGTCCCATTCATTTACCAGATTGAAAAACGACAGTAGCCGATCGATCAGGCAACCAGAGAAGAAAATCATCACCAATCATTCATCACTATTATATTACTACCGTGTGTTTTCGCCCGTTTGTTTGTCTGTCAAACAAAACGGATTTCCATGAACTTTGTGGGCAGGCAGCTGGTTAGTTTGGTGGTTTCTGACAGTATTATGGTATTATGAGATCTTTTAGCATCGCTGCTGAAAATTATCGAAAGGGATTTGCCGATGCTACCGGCATTGCTGTAGGGCAGTGGTTCTCAATCCAGTCCTCAGGGACCCCCTGTCCTGGAGGTGTCCTTAAGGTATCATGACAACCTGAAGCCTCTAATTGGTTTAGCTGGAGCTAAAACCTCCAGGACAGGGGGTCCCTGAGGACTGGATTGAGAACCACTGCTGTAGGGGATGAACAGTTCATTCCTTCTCTTCCACATCTATACGTTCTGAATCTATCGTTATAAACTCATGATTCAACTCGCTGCTCGTCGGTTCGGTCCAAACCTTAAACCCTCTTTATATCTGGATGTCTGATTTTCTGTCCACAGAGAAAATGAATGGGGCTTTACTTCTGGACCCGGGGCCACTGGACAAGTGGACGGCACGTTTGAGCTCTATAGGAATTCAGCGTTAGTGACGATATCTCAGTTAGGTTCAGCTACACTAGTGTTCACGCCCTCTGAAGCAACCTGTAGTATCACAGCTTGTAAAGACTCGTAGTGTGCTGTCACGTGTAGCCTCTCTAACACGCTGCATGGCGACATGCGTGGGCGTAGTGTGATCTCTCAAACACGAGTCGGCCTTTTTTTTTTTTTTAAAGTCACAGAAGGTTAAAAGTTGAAGATGTGAAATAAGCCTGGAGTCTCACAGGAAGAGAAACCTGTCCTGGCTGGATAGCAGATCTTTGTTTTAATCTCCTCGGAGTACCAGGTGGGCGGGGTTTACTCCCTCTGGTGATTCACATCCTGTCAGGTAAGCTGTCAATCACAGAGAGGTACACCAAAATGACTTTCAAATACACTCATTCTGCCCTGTGCGGCAAACTCCGCCCCTCCGGTACTCCAAATCAAACGCTAGCTATGATTGGCCGGCGTAACAGATTGCTCTTCCTGTGTTCTTCCTGCTTCTTTACATCTGTTGTGGTGCTTTTGTCTGACTCATGAATCTGCACAGCAGGTGGCCTCGGGCAGCATCACCACTGTCACTAGTTAGAGAGCAGATCTGTACATGATGCACATGTATGTACATATTCTACGTCTACACACACACACTGTGCATACACACAAGGTCATATATTATCATGACATCACATTTGTTTATCAAATACCTTTTTCTCTGTGCAAATTTTTAACACCAGTGGTTCCATAATCTTAAAAAAAAAAGAAGCATAAAACCAAAAATGATAGGAAAGCGACGAAGCGTTTGATTAAAACAGGATTTAAAAAAAAAAAAAGAAAAAGTTGAGCGTGATGTCAGCAACAGGAGAAACAAACATAAATACAAACTCATAACACCAACCGCCTGACGACAGCTGCTATGGCGCAAACAACCAGGAAGTTAAAAACGCCCATATAAGGGCTGACGATGACGATGCATGCAGAATGAAGATGACCAATCAGTGCTGCTTCCTGTGTTCGCTCAGTCCGGTCCTGAGCTCCAGAACGGTATGAGAATAATATCTTATTACTACAGCTGTTCATCTGAGGAGACTGCTGGGGGTCTTCGCTCGTCGACCCCCGTCACGTGACCGGGCAAACCTCATCACGTGACCGGGGGAACCAGGAAGTGAATTCACCGCCCTGTCACTCACCGACTCACCCCGCCCCCTGGCATCGCCTCACCACGCCTGTCTGTCTTCCTGTTTGTCTCCACAGTTGTACAGGACAACTATACACACGCCTATCTACACAACCAGTCTTTTAGTGTTCATCTCTGTCAAAAAATACTACATTTATATTTACAACAATTAAATAGAGGTCAATTAAGCACTTGTGTGGTGTGGTGGTGACGGGTACTGGAATTCAACGCTAGCAGGGGTGGCAAAGCTTTTTAGTCCGTTTTCTCTTTTCCTCCTTAAAAAAACCAAACTGAAAACAGAAAAGCCATCCTGGTTGTTACAGTTACATCATGCCACAATAAATAAAGGTGTAGTTAAAACAGGGAAGGAAAGGAAGGAAAGGAGAGAGGGATGGAAAGAGGACGGAATGAAGGAAGGAAGGGGAAGGAAAATGTGTTTTTCAGTGCAGGATGGCTCTTCTGTGAAGCTTTAGCGCTAGTAGCAGTAGCAGTAGTAGTAATTGTAGTACTAGTAGTAGAAGTAGTGTTGAAGTCAGTCTTGGTGGTGGGCTTGGGTTTCCCAGTGCAGGGGGGAAGGTGGGATGGTTTCAGGAAGTTGCTCTCGCTAGGTGCTGAGACGGGATCAGATTCCCGAACCGCGACCATTACTGGGCGAACCGCTAAACTGGCTGCAGACCAGCAA
>CABFOQ010035566.1:2145-14830 GCA_900660455.1 Gephyroberyx darwinii
CACACACACACACACACAAACACCACACACACACACACACACACACACACACACACACACACACACACACACACACACACACACACACACACACACACACAAAGAAACGCCCTCAAGCACTGCAAGCCACGCGCCTCAGTGTACACTCCGTTTAGAGGGAGAGTACCAAACAATTTCTACCCACTAGGCTATGGCGCAGCCCCCTCCCCACACACACAAACACGCACACTCAAAACACACCACTCATTCACACACACGCACACACAGAACAGGCTCAAATGGACACACAGATACTAGAAAATATCAGCAACACAACCTATTTTTGTATTTTATAGGCCAATTCTGATACAAAATCTCTCTCTTCCACACTTTCCTCACATATTTGCATGCACATGCACATTTTGCACATGCACAAACGCAAACACACACATTCATGCATGTATTCATATCTCCAGCTGAGAGGAACGCTACCATGGCTTTGATGTGGCGGCAGGCAATGGTGCAAAAAGACAAGCACGCTGATGAAAGTGGCTAGTCTGTGTGAATTATTCTTGTGGTTGTCAATACGCTCCACTCTGAGAAAGAATATACACTAGGAGGGTACAAGGCTACGAGTAAATATACATGTCATTGGCATGGAGCAATTATTAGGCAAAATTAGATCAGTAATTACAGGCTTGAAAATGAAGCGGGAGCTCTTTATTAGTGGAGCTACTTGCTATTCAACAAGTAGAGGAGGGAGGCACATTAATGAGGATGGACGGAGGACAGATGGTAGGAGCAACTGTGAGAGAGAACTTCTCAATGAAGACTGAAGGCTGAATAAGGTACAAATGTTCTCTTCTGTACCTCAGTACTAACATTTCAAAGGAAGAAATGTTAGTATTGGGGTGGAGGGTTGAGAAAATGAAAGGGCCGGGGTGTAAGTGCACTTGTAATCAATTACAAGGGCTGGACAATATAACAGAAACACCTAACAATATGTGAATATCAAGTAATAGGTTGTAGTGTCACCCTTTGCCTTCAGAACAGCTTCAATCCTCCTTGGATTGCGTCACAAAAGCTCTAGACTGTATATAATGGGATACTGGACCATTCATCAGGAAGGACAGCTTCCAGTTCTTTGTAGGATGAAGGAAATCTAGACGAAATCTACCTCCCACCCTGCGCTCGAGAACAACATCTTCGTGAAACCACTCTTGGATTAGTTTAGCAGTGTGTATGGGAGCATTACCATCTTAGGATGGGAACATCATGAGGAACAATGTACGGTATATATCTGGTCCTGTCAAACGGCCTTGTATTTCTTGGCTGTTACACAGCCATGCAAAGCGATCATCTGACATTATGACTCCCATGAGGCGACAGACCATACCATTTAAAAATGTTTAACAGTTGGCAACAGACATTGCGGGCTGAAGGTAGCCTTTAGCTTTCTCCAAATATGAGTCCATCCAGATGTAAGAAAAATAAAATATTCAACAGAACACATCACTTTTTTTCCAATGCTCAGGGGTCAAGGTTTTATTCTCCTTACAACAGGTTATGCGTCTTTGTGCTTTGGCCTTGGATACAGGCAGTTTCCAAAGGGCAGCCCCGCTGTTTTTGTTAGTCTGTGTCATTGAGGTGTTGATTCAATTCTATGGTCATTTTTAAGGATGAAGTTTTGAGGTATTTAGAAACTACTCTGTTAAGTGTCCGTCTACCCTGCTGGTGAGCTGCAACTTGTGTCCACCCTCTTTACTGATGAAGTTTGTACGTGTGTGGTTGCCCTTGCCACATGAAATAATTTTTGAGTTACTTTTAAGTTCTAGTCCTTTTTCATGTGGTGTTTCTGTTAATTTGTCCACCCACTATATGTCGATGGGCTAACAAGCCTGAACTTATGTTATGTTAATTGTTATTTATTTGCTCTCTATCTTGAGCCTCATGACACTCAGATTCGTATTTATCTCTGTCTTCCCATGCCAGTGCCTCACTGTGTGTGTGTGTGTGTATGTTGTGTGAATGACTGTGTTTGCGTGAGAGAGACAGAATGTCACACTCCACCCCCCACAAAACACACCTCTAGCTACAATAATATTAATGATCCACTCACAAGAGCATATTTCTCATACAAACATTAATGCAACTTTCCAGTCCCCAGTGGATCAGCCACACAGAATATCAAACCTTCACAACTAAAGAAAACAAGAAGTATTTGGATCACATCTACATACTAATGTACCACCTTTACAAAGTCTCAGTGAGTCAGTTATAATGTATCACACCTGACATGATTTTGATGTGTTGCTTCATATAAAGCCCAAATAGTTTAGCATTAAATTAATTGGCCCATAATAGGCCAACTAGGCAAGAGACAGGGGACATTCTTAACTACACCACTACTATGGGTCTCCTATGGGTCCTATGTTACATGTTGGTTGCCCACCCTCGGCGCCTACTGCACACCTGACCGTCCTGGTAGGGGGATCCCTCTCTGAGTAGCCCCCCCCAAAGTTTATTCCATTTTTTTCCCTAAAAGGTTTCGTGGGAGTTTTTCTTTGTCCTCTGCGAAGGTTGGAGGGCATCGTGTGCAGTCATTTGTTGTTTTCATAATATGGACGTTGTGCAGCCCTTTGAGACTGTAACCGTGATTAAGGGCAATGTAAATGAACTTGATTTGACTTGATGGGTATACTTCCTCACTACAGAATACAGTTCTCAACATTTGCATTCTCTTTGAATGACTTCGTTTATCCAAAGAGTGGTTATCCTCCCCCTATACAGAGCTCTGGGTTGGCTGCGACAGCAAGGCGATGCTGGCTCGCCTGGGACAACACAGAGTGTTCTCTCGCCTCAAGGGGAGATGGCAAAGGGCGAAGGAAAAATAGTTTGAGTGATGCCTCCGTCTAGCTGACTAATGAACAGTTCAGCTGGGGTCAAACCATTACAACCGAAAGCGTTTAATTATTAATTACGACCAATCTATAGGCACTTAAGGACAAGCGGCATGCAATGTTTAATGTGCGACACGGCTGGTGTTGGGGGTTTTGGGGGACTGGGTTGAGCTAGTGAGGTGTCGTGGCATTTTTGCTATTAGTGCATGTCAGCAAAGAACTGAGGTAGAAAGAACAGCAGGGCTAAGGGAAAGGTCCCCGGGTTGAGATTGGTACTGAAAATGGCAAACAGCATAAGCATACACATACATGTATGTAGATACAGTAAATGTAGTGTGTGAACATGTCTGGGAACAAGAAACAAAAAAACTATCAGCATACAGTGAAGTTTGAACAAACAAACAGCCACTATGTGGTGGCTTGGTTTATAAAGCATTTCAACTGATAAGCTGTCTGTGTGTTAGGGGAGGGAGGGGGCATTTTGAGGAGCATGTGAGAGTCAGATGTCAAGGTTTATGTTACCAATTGGACAGCAAAGTTCTCTCTGTGGTTTTGAGTGGTCATGTATCATCACCAGTCTGTTTGCTGCTGTGTGTGTTTATGTGTATGTGTTGAACGTAAAATGGGTTTTCAACAGGAATTTGAACAATCAGTTCAGTCACCAAGATAATCCTGGTTAAATCCCTTTTTCAGTCTGGTTTGGTTTTGGCCCTGCAGTACAGAGCTGTGGCGCTCCGTGTGTGTGTGTCACTCATGGCTGGTCCAACCTCTACAGTAATGTGCATGTGCATATTTGTATAGCTTGAGGCAGTTGCACAGGGTGGAGGGTTGAGTGTGCAGGGAGCAAAGCCGCCTGAGTGGCTTGCTTCATTAGGAAACAAAATATAAGCTTTCCGGGCCATTAGGACTGACTTTAGATGCAAAAGCACATAAGACGACGACTCACCTCATCAACGATGCATTGCAGTAACTGGAGAGGCTGGAAGAAGGGAGAGAAAGAGAGATGAAAAAAAAAAACATACATGCAATGTCTTGGCAATAGGGAGAATCAATAGTGTAATAAAAAAGTATCTACTTAGATTAATCAAATGCAGCGAGCTCTGGCAAAGCCATCATTCAGCTCCTGAATGTTTTTATTATTCCATAATGGCACCTAATGTAATACCAGCAGTTAAAGCCTGATCTAATATTTCATTGCAAAGATGCAATTTGAGCGAATTTTCAAATGAGCGAGCCAATCAAGAGTGAAACACTGCCGAGTGTGGGGGGACTTCTATTTTCTTTTCTTTTATGCCAGTGCCATAAAGCTCACCATTAAAGATCCTTGGCTTTTCTGAATCTGTAAGACAGGACAGAGAGGGAGAGAGGAGAAGAGGCAATATGTAATTAGAGTGTCATAATCAAAACGATGCACTTGGACACATTATGATCACTGGGAGAAAATTATTGCTTTCCTGGTGGCAATTTGTGAGTGTGCGTTAACACCATTTACATAATGAAAACACACAAATGTTAATGGCCTTGCTCTCATTTGTGGAAAGGGGGGAAAAGATCCAGTAATGCTAATTTTCAGAGTAGTACTTTATTCCTGCCCTCCAGGTTATGTAGATGTGCTGGGATATAGAGTAATTGTTGCAAACAGCATTTGCAAGCTTTGCAACGAGTGCGTTGAATTCATCTATTGCACAGGAACAGCAGAGACAATGAATGGATATGCTATGGTAAACTGATACAACACACAATGACAATAGGCTTAAAACATTTCTTTTCTTTCTTTTTCTTGGATTAGGTAAGCTAGGTAAATTGGCATCATCACATTCAGAGCATACAAAGGGAATGAAGCATGAAAATATTGTGTCTGAGCTAAAACAGCCAATCAGCCATTCCCTTAAAAGATATAAAAATGCAATGATGTAAAATATCAAATGACAAAAATTCCTCTTGAAAAAAGCCACGGCCAAGTTTAGCAATACACACCAGCACATACATGGATGATTCAAGGTCCTTTTAGCTTAGCTAAATGCCTGATTACGTTCAGTAAAATGAATTGCTCATTTCTCTGGGTCTTTTGACAGTGCATTAGAACACTTATCGATTCACTCAATTAAATACAGGTTTTCACACTCTGTAAATACCAAGAGACTCCTAAACTGCCTCTATATCCAGTTTTGCCTGATTCAGACACATTAAAGTCGACTATGGAAAACTAATTTGTTCAGAAATAATTACTAGGACAAAATTGCATGCTACTCCAGGGGTTGAAATTGGATAGTGGAAGACTTAACTTATTCAAGCATAATTGAGCACTTATTCTTCGTATACTAGGTAGTTTGACCAGGCATCAAAAAAGTGAGGCTTCATAATCCCGTCCTATCTTTCCCTCTTAAAGTGTCTGAACAATGCAGACTGATTATCTGATTAACATATCACTATGTGAATGTTCGTCCTGAGGGTAAACATTGTTTAATATGATGTGCACACTTAAACAAGGCTTACGACTGAAGTATTTGTTGATCCTGATACCTGATCTTAGGACAAGAAACAAACTTCAGTTTGTCAGGCAAAAAGTGTTTTTTTCACTTGAAAATATCTTACTAGGATCAGCAAGAAAATAAGAAGTGACAAAATCAATTTTTAGATGTCAAATGATTTCCATTCCCTTCAAGAGCAGCTCAATAAACACTTGAGCGAGATCAGTTGGCTGTTTCCCTTCTTAGAAGGAGATTTCTTCCAAGGGTAAAGAATCAGTCTCTGACAAAAGATTTCTTGTTTGATCAAAACCTTCAATTCCAACAAAGACCGAGAGGCAACTTTTCATCCATGGGATGTACTCCGAGAGCTTCAATACCAGTACATAGTGCTCCATATCAATTCCCTGTATGGTATGAATTCAGACTTAAATTAAATGTCTGTTTGCATATACTTAAGGGCCCATATATGGTACAAATGTGCAACAGAGAAAGGTCCAGCAAGTCAAGATATCATGTCCTTGAAATAATTTATGCTGTCCATGTTTTGGGCCGCATAGGACAGCCCGAAACAAAAGTGTGCTAAAAGTCTGAAGTATACAAGGTTGTGCAGACATTGTAAGTTGTTCAGAAATGCTGTGGTAATAATACATGGTATGATAATAAATAGTAACAGAAGTACATTTTACAAGCTGTTGGGGTGATGGATGGGCTTGGTCTTGAATCATTATCGTCTCCTGGAGGAAAGTTTCTGGAACAGATGTTTGCCTGAGTGGGCAGGGTCAGTGGCAATCTTTCCATCATATCATTTATGGACTACATTTAGGCTATAAGAAGAGCCTAATTGCAATACTGAAATGAAAATTTGAATCCATCTCTGGAAAGAGTACGCATGATGTTTAGAACAAATTAGAGTTTGCTCATGGCACTGAAAGATTACAGCAGGCATTGTTTACCACACATATAGTAGTATAGTCATGTCCTTACAAATATCAAATAGTCAATTTAATTTGAGAAAGAAAAAAGAAAGTAACAAAGAAAGTTGTTTGATGGATGTACTGATGTGTAAGGGAAGCTATTCAAACAAACACACATTACACTCAAACAACTGACATGCTTCTTCATCCAGAAATCCATTCAAATTTGAGAAAATATGACAAAATGAAGAGAAACAAAAACAACCAGAGAGCAAACAAAAAAGGCAACAAATCAATCAGAAGCAATAGTGCTGGCGGCTGTATACACATCACATCAGGTCTGGTGTTTTCAAAGACTTTCGGAGCGAGCCGTGCAAAAACTCCATTAACTCCTGACAAAGAATGCAAATGAATCACGACATGTGGTGAAGTGGAATTAAAGACACCATCTCTAATCAATGACAAACATGAGATGATGACTCGGCCGTGTGCACGGACACAAAGAAATGAATGCAAGACAACCCATTGACTAAACAACATCCCCACAAGAAAGCAAATGACAGGCACGCATGCTTCCTCAGAATGGAAGGGGTGAGCACAAAGACCCCTAACAGCGCTACAATAGCCCATCCAAAGTACAGAAAAAGCTCTCAAACCCTCAGAGCCAAAACCCTCTTTAACACACCCCTTATCTTACACTAGTCTATGGTGTACAATCTCAGGTGCAACCAATTGCTTCCAATCTCTCCCTCCTTTAGCCCCCCACCCCCTCAACTTCTCCCTAAGCCCATACTAAAGTGTTCTGTGTAAAGTGTAGCGGGGGGTTTGGCGCAGACAGCTGTGCGGGCGTCTGCAAAAATGACAGCTTAGGCCCGAGGACTTTGGCTGGCTGCGCCTGGCGAGCTGGATCCGAGCGCTATCGCCACACCGCTCTGCTACAGCCTGCAGGTGAACTGTCTGCAGCACCATATGGAGGCAGGGGAAAATTAACACTGAGATGAAAAGAGCTGCGGCAGTGGGGAGTCCAAACCTTTTCTGCTTCACTCTATCCGTCTACAATATATAGACAGTGTCAGGTTAAATGTAAAGAACACTGGAGACGATGACGGAAAAGGGATGGAGAAAATGAGAGTGAAAAATGAAAAGTGAAAGAGAAGGGTGGAGTTGGGGTAGGAAAACATTATATTCTCAAGCATATTGTGTGTGACTATATTGGCTGAAAATATGAAGTATATTTCTCTTCCTTAACTGGAATCTCTGGTTATTTAGGCCTGTTTATTAATCTGATTTCGATTTAAAGGAAAATGTTCTCTCACTTCTTGCTCACCTCACTGATCAACACTAACTACAAAACAAGGACTGTAAATAGTGACTGTAAAGAAAACTTAACAGCTATCAGTTACAATGTGCATGATATTGTTCCTGCCGAGTTCATCATCCAACAGTCAAAGTTACAGCCCAGAAAGAAAAATACAGAAATAGCTTCTGCTTTGGACTGGCAAGGATATCTGCCAACAAGAGTCATGATCGACTAGGGGCACAGAAGGTAATGTGACTTTGAATTATCTATAGCACACTGTATACATAGTCTAGGCTGGTTTGGAGCATTGAAAATATAGATAATAGCAGAGAAATGATAGAGATGAACAAAGTATACATAGTATACTGGACGACAAACTGATTTTTCTCATTTGCTTCAAAGTATTGCACATGAATACATTCCTGAATACAAGAATCTTTAAATTTGGCAGGTTTGTGCCAAGCACGTTGGATCAACCTTAATAAAAATATTTTCCAAACAGGTCAGGCAGTAGACTGGGAACAAAAACTGACGAATGATGGAGAAAAAATTAACTTTTGTCTTACGAAGTAATACGGGAAGGAGTGATAGTGAGGAAGAGCCCAATACCAATTCTGTGTAACATTCATTAGCAATCATACACTGACAATTAACATGATAATGAATGTTGTAATAGATGCTGCTGCAGGGAAGGGACTGCACTCCAAAATGAGATATGCCCTGGGCTGTAGTCGCACACACACAAAATTACCATGGTGTGCCATTTACATCATTGAACAATTAATTTAAGTGGTGTAAAACACTAGTGCTTGCTCCCGTGCAGAGAGGTTTGCATTTCCATTATTTCATGTATTAAGGAGCAATGATCAACAACAGAAATTACCAGAGGGCTTTATCATGATCTGCCTCCGAGACAGCTGTTTATCGTGGCTCCCTTAAAGAAAGGCAACTCACTGTTCAATGTGCATCAATTCCTGGTGGTCAATTTTTTGTGTACACTATAGATAACAGGAAACATCTTCAAATAGACAAACCACAAAATTCCACATTATAGTACAGTACTATAGTAAAATGCAAAACAACTGTGGTGCAAAGAAAAAAGTTACAATGCTTATCTATCGCTTGAGAATTTAAAGTCTCACATCTAAGACACGCAACTCACAGGTGATAACCTTGACTAATGTTCAGTAAATTGGTTCCCTCTTTCCCAGGAAGGGTAACTGACACACTGAAAAAAGCAATCCTGGGCAGATAGTGCCATGGTTACACTCTGTTTCTTTAATCAACTGCAATGAAGTTTCATTTGACTGACTGCAGTGTTTGCTGTTGCACACTGAAATTTATCCCAAGTGCAAAGGAGCAATATGTAGCACACCACATCAAGGCCTAACTATTTTTTGTATCTAGCTGTATACAGAGTGGAAGGCTGTGACTAGCAGCCATGGTTGACATATGCAAGTGGCACGCTCCAGTAAGTGTGCGAAACTAAAACACTTCCACACATCCAACAACTCTTTCCATGGCAAGTTTTCAAAGCAGGACATCTCATGAGCACACTTTTGATGGGATAAAATCCACCCCTTCATGTCCCATGAAGGCACGCAGCCAGGAGGTAAACTGAGGTAACCGGATCCGGATTGCTCAGTTAGGGATTAGCAAGATAAACCCATCTTAAAGGCCTAATTAAGAGTTGATGGGATTGAGAAGTCACTTCTTTGGTCAGCAATTACATTTGAGTAGGATTTTAACTTAAGTTAAACATGGAATGGATAAGTAGCAACAGATGGATAAATAGATAATAAATAAGAATAATAAATATGCTTTATACACTTCAACATTGTGTTTCATTAACAAAAATAATCTAGATGAAATGAAATAATAGTCCAATATTCATTTGTTTCTGTTTTTAGTACCTTGTCAACTGATATCCAAGTCTTACTCAAGGCCTTAAATCACGGCATTCTATTAGTCGCCCTCCCATTAGTTAGAGAAGGCCACCATAATCCATACACATAACACATTTTCACTAGCTATAGTTTAGGGAGGATGGTGATTTATATTTTAATGGAGAACTGAACTTTGACACCCATCACATACTGTGTATGAGTATTGTAAGCACCTAAAATCCCATTAAGATGCATTGAAGGGACGTGATTTCATCTTTTATCTGCTTGCAAGAAAGACACAATATGACCAACTCTACATAGAAAAACTATTGTTAGACTGAAAGACTGTTGTTATATCTTCAAACTAATCATTATCTCCACATTTGCCAAAGTGGCTATTTGACTTGAATGTGGTCATTCACTGCCTGTGTGTCAGAAGAACACTTAATGTTGCCTTTGCATTCTGCTTGAAGTATTATTAGTAGTAACTATATACCAGTAATGCAAATTAGATCCACTGTACAAAACCTACAATATGTCCTACATACACATGCAACATAGAAAACCACTCACCTGTGGATAGGGGAACATGCCTAGCGCCAACTGTGTAAAGAGAAAGGAAATGTCACCACCAGTGTCAAGCCCTTCCATATTTAGGGTTAAATAGTCTATGGTCGTTTAATTAATAAAGCCTATTATTCCCAAATTTGGTGTTCATCAGGGCTGTGTTCTTGTCCCTCTATTTTTCTGAGTCTGGGTCATATAAAATGGGAAAAGCCTGTATTGGGCCTACAGCAGGTTCTCTCGAACTTGTATCGATGCATGTACAGCATGAATGTATCAGTGTATACATGCCTTTCCACTGCAAGCCTCTGAGTACATGTGTATACAGAGAGATGAAAATGCTGCTAAACACACTGAAACGTGAAGAACTTGAGAATTGCATATCTTTGAGGTAAGCTTAGTGCATCCCTGCTGGAAACACTCCCTCATCGAACAACATCAGCTATTAGTTAATAACCCCCCTATGGCTACCCCTGCTGAGAACAAAATGGAGGGATACACAGAAGGAGGTAAGGATTGTGGGACAGTTGTCTGTGATGTGTGTGGTTTTGGTTGGGGGGTTGGTTGATAGCTCTCCCCTGACATTTGGCAATTCACTTGGGGTGTGCATTTTTCATCTTGGTCAAGGGCAGCTTATTGGCAACATTACGTTATTAAAACGTCAAACCACCCACAGTCTTGCCTTGAACATAAATAGACTAACTAGTAGGCTGAGGATTAATCCAAATTAAGCAGGACTTAAAGCCATTTCATTTAGCTTAATGCACACCTCTATGGATGGGTGAGGAAAGAGCCTTGGGGTCGCACTGCGAGAAAACTCCATCTTTATCACACAAAGATCATGTCGATAATTTTGACATGCCGCTTATTCTGTGGACTCATCCATTATTGTTATAACTGTAATAATATTCAACAGTATTGACACATACAGCTGAGGCGGACGCCTAAATCATTTGTCAAACTGCGAAAAGGGAGCTGCAGACAGAAACAGATGGAGAATCAATAGTGTCAATGGGGGGACAAGAGACCTGGCAAGTGTAATACTGAAATTAAAATGTTATTTGAAAATGTAGGATGTCAGCGGTGCACTCTTTCAAGGCTCTGGGGAGGGGTGAGCACAGAGACAGGCGCATACCCGCACGGACACACAAACACACATGCATCTTACATGGCTCAGTGAATGAGCAATAGCAATTCTAAAGATATGAACAGTAGACACCAGAGGTAAATTCCAAATCCAGTAATATCCCACAAATGAATTGATATGCAGTACAAATTAAAACTCCAAATAATCTATTATAACATGCCTTAAATGTACTTAATAATTTAATTTAAATGTATTTTCTGTATTTGCTGTGAAATGGAAGCCATGAGTTTAAGAAACGACCCTTATACTTAGAGCTTATATGAAGTAATGTGTGATTAGGTCAACAGACCAATTACACTAAAATTCTGCTCCCTTTAAAACATTTTCCCACAGCACATCTCTCTATATACAATTGACAGGTACAGCACATACTAAGGTGCAGTACCTCCATGAAAGAGATTCCCACACTCCAGACATCTGCGTGGATACCATACTGCTCCCCTGATATCCTTTCTGGCTGTGGGGCAGAAACAAACAATATAAAAAACAACAGAAACAAAGTAAGAGGCTCCTAGTCTTCAGGCTTATCATATCTTCACCTGTACAACTGTATACTTGATACTTCATATGAGATTGAAATTAGGGGTCACTCACCGCCATGTATGCGTTAGTTCCCACATAGGTTTTGGCGATAGAATTCACCAGCTGCAAATGAAATTCAGTAATAGCAGATTAGCAACTCATTATGTTGTATGACAACATAGACTAGACAGCCAGAAATAATGAGGTAACTTTTAAGAGTCACTACCTCATTGTCCTATATTATTATGTCCAAATTATGTCTTTTATCCTTCCCTAACTTACATTACCCAAATCTACTGACATGTCAGGGTGATATTTTGGGCTGTTCTCAACCCGTACACAAGGGACCAGGAGTGAGGCGAGGGGACATTAGTGTGTGTGTGTGTGTGTGCGTGTGCGTGCGCGTGTGTGTGTATGTGTGCAAACAATGGCACATGCCATCAATGACAGGACTGGGATAATGAGTGCCTGTTCCCTTATGGCTGTGCTTTTTTGAGAGGAAGTCCTGGAGAGACAGAGAGAAAGACAGACAGATAGAGTGAGATAAACAGAGAGAGAGAGTGATGACAGGGCGAGCCAACGCTGCTATTGTTACACATACATGGAGTAAGTTTCACCTTGTATCTTCAAAGATGTGGAGGTTGTAAATTTGAAAATGAACTACAATTTGTCCGTAGGGGAGATGCATATATGTATGCATGTGCATGTGTGTGTGTCTACATGTTGGAGAGCGAGAGTCCTTATGGTTGATCTTTTGGAGAAGGTTGAAGGTCTGTCCCTGGTGATGACATTACAAACACACTCCACCACCCCCACCCAAACACACACACACACACACACACACACACACGACTAGATGACTAGGCTATTGTCTGTCACCCACGCTTTCCCCACATCCATCAAATACATATCAATGAGGCTTTGGTGTTGTGTGTGTGTGTGAGTCATAATTATAATAAGTGAATTTTTTTGGAAGGCTGCAGAACAATGGAAGTGGGGGGG